>CAHIKZ030002189.1:45000-235000 GCA_903632075.3 Acanthosepion pharaonis
TTCCTCTTTTGCTATGGGAAAGTAAAAACAACATATCATAAACATTGTCATAAAAAGCAACAATATGATGAATGAAACGCTAGCGAAATATCAATGATGAGGATTCTACTTTAAAGGTTGACAGGTATTTAACATTCAAATTTTAGGAAGTGTGTTGGACTGTGAATATTTCAGTACTCACCTGTTGTGCATATTATATACAGATTGTGTATGTGTGAAGGGAAATGCTATATATTCAGACAGCAATCTTTCTTTTATACATGTTTCATTTAATATGAAAGACAAGATAAATTTTATAAGGTTTTTTATTCAGTTTTTCTTACAGATCGAAGGGTATAGAAACAGTCTATAGTAATTATTACAATGATCACTTTCACTTGCCATTTTCAAGGTGTTAGTTTTCAGTGTATTTGTCTGTGTTGATGTTCTAAGTTGTATTCTGTATAGATAATAATTCTAAGCCATTCTTGGTGTGAGTAGTAGTAGTAGTAAAATAGAGTTAAGTTGAGACTTAGCTAAAGTGCTTCAATTATCTTCAGACATATTTTGCAATTAGATATTCTAAGAATGACAGTTTAATCTACAAGCAGGTAGTTATGCATGAATATTTAAGAGCTTTCTTATTGAATTGAGATTTCTTAAGTGGTCAATCAGCCTCTGACTTTATGCTTTCTCTGAATGATCAAAAATGACTGAGTGAATGAAGTCTTTTGATTTTAGTGAGGACCATCTTCCTTCAAACCTTTCTAGTCCTGGATAAGGAGTAAACTAAATACAGTAGTCATGGTCTGTGAAATGTCTTTGTTTAGTATGGTCTGGTACAAGGCCACAAGATTATAGCACCACAAAAGGATTCAACTCTTTACAGCAGTTATAGTCTGTGAGATTAGTTTGATAATTCTCCCTCTACAGAAAGGCAATCATATCACGAGGTGCTGCTGAAAACTTCCTGTCTTGACCCACTTCCTGCAAATCAAAATTACATCAGATTTTTTATCAAATCCCTTCTTGGTTGGACTGTGTACTTTTCAAGAAAGTCTTGTATTTAGATTAATGAAGCCATAGGTCATAAGTATGACACAGGCAGTGAAAATCACATAAACTGCAACAGTAAGATTAGTCAGGCACATGGCCGTATATGAGGAGTACTATCTGTAAGAATCAAACGACAGATTTCCAGTGGTAACTCTACCAAAAACATAGATGACATTATGCTTCACCTATCGTCCTGTTCACACTCCTCCCAGGTTTTTTGAACAGGAGTAGAGACTTATCATTTGCTTCCTGTTCCTTCTAAAGTCTTTTTCATTCTCTTTGACATCCAATAGCCCCTTGTATCTTAGTGGCATTATCACCTTGTGTGGGTTGAATTGATTACAAAAAACAATGTAACGGTTCAAATACCCAAGGTAAGCAGGGAATGTATTAATAAATTTACTTTTATTTACCAAAATAAAGCATATGTCATCTTCTATAGCATTTTCTAATGGTAACTCTACCAAAAATCAGTTATTGTTTGCCTTGTTAATTTAAATATTGAAAATGGATTGTCAGTGGTCAGGAATGAAGGCAAGCATTACTGATAGAATAGGGCTATTATATGTATAATGTAAATGCATTGCTAATGATTTTATTATAGGAATGCATTGAAAATCAGGAAGAAAGGGAAGTGGTCAGGAATGAAGGCAAGCATTACTGATAGAATTTTACTATTATATGTATAATGTAAATGCATTGCTAAATTTTACTATAGGAATGCATTGAAAATCAGGAAGAAAGGGATTGTCAGTGGTCAGGAATGAAGGCAAGCATTACTGATAGAATAGGGCTATTATATGTAAAATGTAAATGCATTGCTAATGATTTTACTATAGGAATGCATTGAAAATCAGGAAGAAAGGGATTGTCAGTGGTCAGGAATGAAGGCAAGCATTACTGATAGAATAGGGCTATTATATGTAGAATGTAAATGCATTGCTAATGATTTTATTATAGGAATGCATTGAAAATCAGGAAGAAAGGGATTGTCAGTGGTCAGGAATGAAGGCAAGCATTACTGATAGAATAGGGCTATTATATGTATAATGTAAATGCATTGCTAATGATTTTACTATAGGAATGCATTGAAAATCAGGAAGAAAGGGATTGTCAGTGGTCAGGAATGAAGGCAAGCATTACTGATAGAATAGGGCTATTATATGTAGAATGTAAATGCATTGCTAATGATTTTACTATAGGAATGCATTGAAAATGAGGAAGAAAGGGATTGTCAGTGGTCAGGAATGAAGGCAAGCCTTATAGATAGAATAAGTCTATTACATATAAAATCATATACAAGTGTTATATGATTTGAATCAAACACACTCTAAAAGATTTGCTGACATTAAATTTCATTTGATCGTTAATCTTTCTTTTTCATTAACTTTTTTCTCATTTTTAACCACTTAATGAATTTTTCATCTCCTTAATTAATTTTTCTCTGCTTTCTTCAGTTTTTCTTCAATTTATTCCAAATCTGAGCAAATTATTTCTTTCGTTCTGTTGAGTACACTATTAAAGTAAACATATTTTTTTCAAAATATGTTCATTATGTTAGGGAATTCTATTGTTTGACCCCCCCACCCAATCACCATCAAAACAGCAAATATTTCCATTTAATTTCAGTAGGTTTTCCTCTAGATTTTGCAAGATGAAAAATGTTCATCTTTACATTGAAAAGACATTCTAAATGGCCTTCCCTTCTTTGAAATTAGCAAAGATAACAATCACAATAGAGATTTTACAAGTATTTTCATTTTTGCATTCTATAAGGCATGGTGCTCTTTTTCTTACAAGACAATGCCCAATATCACCATCAAAACAACAAATATTTTCCATTTAATTTAATTTCAACAGGTTTTCCTCTAGATTTTGCAAGATGAAAAATGTACATCTTTGCATTCTATAAGACATATGCATTGTTTTTTTCTAATTGGCCTTCCCTTCATGGGAATTAATAAAAATAACAAACAGAATAGAAATTTTACAAGTATTTTCATATTTGCATTCTATAAGACATGGTGCTCTTTTTCTCACAAGACAGTGCCCAACTATAATGTGCAAGTGACAAAATCAAAAACAAACAATATGAGTGAATGAAATTAAAAATATAGAATGCTGAAAATTTACTAATTGCTCCCTGTATATATTAAAGCATATGCATATTTTTTTTGTCTTATTTCCATGTTTACATGCAGACTATTGTCCTCAACTTTGTTGTTGTTATTGCAATGTTTCAGCTGTTTTACCCTTTGGCCTTCATCAGGTGTTTGTTGATCTGGCTAACCTCCAGGGAATATGATATGGAGACCACTATTAAAGAAAGATAAATGACAGCAAGTCTCCAAGATAAGCAAGCAGCAGCACTCACTCATTAGCAGGAAGGTTAGGTTTAAGGCTCCAAGTTATCCACAGAAAATTGACAATAGCTTTGTGGATTAAAGGGTGACATTTGTGAGTTCATTCTGTCAGCTCAATGGAAATAGGGTGATCAATAAATGAGCAGTGTTGAAAATAAGAAACGGACGAGATATCCCTAGAAACAGGCTGTTGAACAAGAACAATCTAGATTAAATGAATGGTTCATTTTGGAATTTCCTGTAGGTTAAAATCATCAATATATACCCCTGATGAAGGCTGGATCGCTCAACATCATTAATGCTTGTTTCTGTTTGATGTAAATGACAATTTTTAGTCTGTTTTTACTCTTAATAGAAGTCATTACTGTCTGTAACCTGTCATTCTCTATTGCATATAATAATCTAGATTCAATTGTTCATCATGAATATCATATTTTCCAGCTTACAAAACAAAGCAAAATAAAAAAACAAATCATTTCAATCATTCCTTGGAACTAAGATAGTTCTGTATTCTCAATCAGTAGCAGAGCTTAGTGTTCAATCCCAGCTAAAGGAGACCAGTATTTTAATTGCTGGTTTCAAGACAGTAATGCCATCCCCAATTGCAAGATTGGTGCAACATAATCTTCCAATAATGCATTTTTAAATAGTTATTAAATATCAAAATCTGACTCATTCATTTCAAATGGAAAAACTAATTTATACAATTTTGAGAAAGTTAAGCAATGTTCTATTGAGTTATTACAGAATGGGTAACAATTTAAGAAAAAAAATGATAGCAAGATTATTAACAGATTCATGGCTACCTTGAATATATCAACCATTACATAATGTCATTGAAGTAGAAGAACTTAGAAAGAACTTAGTTGGTAGAAATTGCTATAGAAGATTGCTTGTGCTTTATTTTGGCAAATAAAATTAAATTTATTAATATCTTACCTGCTTACCTTGGCTATTTGAAACCCTTACATAATACCATCAATGTTTTTAGTAGAGTCACCATTAGAAATTGCTATAGAAGATGACTTGTGCGTTATTTTGGCAAATAAAATAAAATTTTTATTAATACCTTCCCTGCTTACCTCGGGTATTTGAACCCTTACATAATACCATAAATGTTTTTGGTAGAATTGTTGGAATTTTTGGGTACCCTGGTGTACGAGTGAGCCAGTCAAAATGAGCCGACTCATTTTATAGTTCACCAATAGAATGGTTAACCAATCAGAAGGCTCAAAATATTCAATGTGACGTATATAAAGGCAGCCATGTTTTTCCTGAATATTCACTGCCAGCCTTTGATATCGAAGACTGAAGAATTATGGAACAGCTGTTGGTGGTATTGGCAATATAGTCAGATTCAGTAGAGTATCTGACTCATGAGTGTTAATCTTTAATGTTGTTTCATTGAACAGATTACGTACTGTGCTGTATTCTATATTCATAGACTATGGTGAACATGGTCAACAAGAGTCACCATTAGAAATTGAGGGTTTATATTATTAAGTGATGGGGGATTTTAAAACAAAACAATTTAAAATTAGAATAAATTATCTAAATAATAGATTCCAAAATTCTGTAAGTAATACTGAAACACTCAATAGAATAAATCATGCTGTACAACGCACATACATACTTATATATATATATATATATATATATATATATATATATATATATATATATATCCTCCATTTGTACAGTTAAGGATCGAATAAATTATTAGGAATACCAAGCTGTACCAGAAATTCTTTAAGAGGAAGATTTTAAAGTCAAAATTTTATCAAAAAGGGTTGCAGCAGTTGGGTGACTGTTGTTTTTTGGGAGTTAGTAAGTAATAAGGTAAGATCTATATTCTTATATAAGTTTGAACCTGTTTCTATGTGTACATTTTAACACTAGCTCTTTCCTTTAATTTAATAGTTTGCATTGATTTGATTATTGTATTTTATTATACTATTTTTTTCTCCTAAATATAGCCTGCACCTATCTATAAAACTATTAGGAGTATGTGCAAAACCTATAATTTTCCAATCTGTCAGAGGGTTCAGACCCTTTTCCTTTAAATCCCAAAATTTTTTGGGAAGGGCTGTTTGGTATTTCAATTTAAGTTTGGTAAATGAGTGCCCATGGTTATAAATTCTGTTTCAATTCTCCCATGGGAATTCCAATGTTGTTGTGGCCTGTTGAGGGGCCAGAAAGAAAGACACGGAAGACAAAGGTAGGTTGAAAAAGTATATTGAAGATATATACAAAACAACTGTGTTAGTAATAAGTAGATTAGCACTGCGTCTACTACTCCACTTCACTTCACACTCTGCTATCTGACTCTCGCAGTTTGTATTTAAGAGAGGAGGAAGAGTTCATTCTACTGTAGGAGGGTTTATCACAACAAATGTAAACATAATTTTGTCATATTTTCTTTAGGGGAAATGTTTGCCTAGTATATTACCTTAGTAGATATGCATTTGCCCTCAACTGAGAAGTTTTTCTCTATTTCTACAATTATAGTGGGAGTTCCATGTTAGATTTAGTTTTTTTAACATTTGGTACATGTTATTAGTGCAGGTGTAGCTAATTTTGAAGAGGAAATCGATCAAAATTAGTAAAAAGAAAGTTCTGTAGAGTGATCTGAAGAAATGTTTCAAATGTTTGGTAAGACCTTGGAAATGCAGGATAACCTGAGAGATGAAGAGATTGATCAGTTGCTTGATTAATCAATTCATATTACCTGACAATTTTTTGCAGCACCTCATATTACAACATTGTCTTTTGGCCTTCAACTTACCTATCATGATTTTTTCCTGTCAATAGATTCATTATGCTTACAAATGTTGTGACAAAGGAACCAACATGGCTTCATAAGAGTTAAGCACACTTTGCATACACAGTTATAAAATGAATGTTTCTGAATCTATGTACAAATCTGGCTTTGAATTACTTATTATTGCCATTTTTCAGGACACTTGGTCTGTTAATGACAAAATGATCATTCCTTTATCCAAAGAATTGCACTGAAAGTCAGACAGCTTAGCAATTCTTACATTTACAGCATTGGATCCTTTCAACTGATTTGCTTTACAGCTGACTAAACACTGGCTAATTTGTAAAGAGTGCATGGACTTTGATCAAACAACAAAGATGGAAATTATTGATTGAGTATAAATCATTCGCTTTATTTCTCAACACTTTTAAAAAGCCATCACTAATTATATATAATATATATATTATACAGCAAAAATCCAAAATTACCTCATGTTGGTATAGTCTATTTCAAACTGGCACTATTTCAAACAAATATTTGAAACTATTTCAACCTTATGCCAGTCCTCTTCAGCTGTAGACTGTCTCAGAATCGGGGTTTTGAATTTTCTGCTTTAAGCTTGTAGAACTTTTGGGGAGAACTTTGAGACCCAAACAGATGTACAGCTTTATTTTTTTAAATTTTTGTGTTATATTTTGCTTGCATATATGTGTGTGTGCATATATATATATATATATATATATATATATATATATATATATATATATATATATATGTGTGTGTGTGTGCCAGGTCAGGACTAATAATATTGCTGATACTTCTTTGGATTTTATCAAGATAAATACATAGCAGTAGCACCGGACTATATGTGGCAGCAATATTCAAAGCATGGATGAATAGTAGACTTATACTTCTCAACACTTTTAAAATATGTAAGTTAGATTCTTAGATGTACTTTTAAAATATGTAAGTTAGATTCTTAGCAGCAGACCTAGCAATGGATATGTATCTTTTTTTCATTATTAATGCTCATTCTTTATAAGGATCAAGAGCCACTCAAAGTAGAGTGTTACTGAATGTAATAAGAGATGGTAGGAATAGAAGATTATGAGGATAGGAGGATAGATAACAATTGTACGTTGACTTGAAGAGGTTTCTCCTGCAAGAGTGAACTTTACTGTGTGTCTGCAGTGGCTGGTATGTTATTTTTGAAACAGAGCAGTCTGTTCAAGCTTGCATCTGATAAACATGTCTGTTTGTCTCCATCTATGGTGAGGCAATCATCGAAGGGAGAGTACTGTGGCATTCAGGGAAGCATTCAATTGAACATGGGCAAAATGAGGGTGATTCAACTCCCTGGAAGTAGCATATGTCTGAGTCATAAATTCACTTTCACAAATGGGAAAGGCATGAATTCATTCCTTCTCTTACTAGCTATGGTTTAAATAGTAGGGTAGACTGTACTCTCTAGCCTTTGGTTGTAGCCAGTATAAAGAAAGAGAATTCTAAATTCAAAACAGTGGAGAAGTCATAATCCTACTCTTTAACACTCTTTCTAAAGAAACATATACACATATACATTATCTGAATCCTATATAGGCAACACTTACATCCATAAATGCATAAATATCGAAATATTTATGTTTTTTTCAGTTAGGCTTTGTTAATTTCTTGGAACTTTGAAAGGACGTTATTATTAGTAATTACTTATGAGTTTTGTTTCATCAGGAACACAATTGCTTAAGGGGCATTTGAACTCATAAATAATATTGGGTCTCTGTAATTTAAATTTTGCAGGTGTATTATTGTTGATGATAAAGTTAGCTGTTTTAAATTTTTTGTAGTAGATAATTTAATTTTCTTGTTCTGGTCAACTCAGGGTTGTGTATTTCTTTCTGACATTTCTAAGAAAATTTGCCTTGCTTATAGTTAATATGTATTTGGCTTTTATAGAAGATATTGTTATTTTTATGTGTATATTCAGTATTGCTGTTAGTTACTTTAGAAAGAAATAGTTTGATCTGGTGGTCAATGAGGAAGTTAGGAAAACCATTGTTAACTAGCATCTGTTTCATATTATTGAGTTCTTTAAGGAAAACCTGATATATCTCCTCAAGGCAGATAGCCTGAAAGACCACACTCATCACAATAAGTATAACAATGTTCTAACAACAAAACTCAAAACTACTGCAAAAGAACTTTTAAAAAATCCTTAAAAAAAAAAAGAATAAAATCAATCCGACTATCATTATCAGACAAACCAAGAAAGCTAACACATACATAATTTTTTGACAAGCGACAACACATCATTGATGATTGTTCTAAATTTACTATGTTAAATCAAAACACCACAGACATCAACAATCTTATAACATCAAACATCTAAGCTTTGCTGAGTCAATCACTATGGACACATCGATGTGATACAGTGGTTAGCAACCTTGTTGCACTAAGTCAATTACAACAGAGTAGTGAGTTTGATTCTCAGTGAGTTCTTCATACTTTTGGCCTTGTGCTACATCTAAGATTTGCTTAGGAAATCAATATAGTGATTTTCCAAGTGTAGCTTAGATGTGGCACAAGGCCAAAAGTAGGGGGCATCCAGTGAGGACCAAAATGACTACTAAGTCATAATTGTTCTAGCAAAAGAAGCTTGCTAACCATTACACCACCTCAAGATACCCTAATGATTTTCTAAGTGTAGCTTAGATGTGGCACAAGTGTGGAGCACCCAGTGAGGATCGATCTCACTATTCAATTGTAATTGATCTTGCAAGACAAGCTTGCTAACCATTACATCACACTGAGGTGCCCCAAATTATTTTCTAAGTGTAGCTTAGATGTGGCACAGGGATGAAGATATGGGGCACCCAGTGATAATCGAATTCACTATTCAGAAGTAACTGATCTTGCGAGACAAACTTGCTAACCATTATGCCACGTTGAAAGTGCCCATATGAAATCAATATATATATATATATATATATATAATATAGTCTTAAGGTGTGCTATATTTATGGGATAAAGTGCTCAATATCAGAGATAGAGCGTGTGTAAATATAAAAGTGAACATAGAAGTCAACACTTAGAGGCGACAGTCTGTTTCATGCTATATGCAATCGTCAGGCCATATGTGCTGTTATTTTTCTCGGCTATTTATATATATACGGGTTAGTGGTGCATTGTGGGTATTCTATTATGGCGGTTATTTTTACCGGAAGTCGCTTTGTTCATTTATTTGGGTCAAGTTATATTGCTCGTTTTTATTTATTTTTTTTTATTTTATTTTATTTTTTTTATTTATTTTTTTTTTTGTTTTTATTTTATTTATTTATTTATTAACGTAGTAAAAATTTGTTTATATCACGTATTTAACAGTTTTGTTTTGGTTTGAGAATTTAATTAAAGCTATTTGTTCAATTTTGGGGTTGGTTGTTGTAGTTCATTCTAACTATTATTTTTTGGCGGGAACAGTTTTTTAATTTGGGATTGGTTTGCCTATTTATTTACTTGGATGAATTTAGGTCAATTTATTTTTATATTTTTCTTTTTGGTTTTCGGTTTTTAAGCAACATAGTACTTATTTATTTATTTATTTTTTTTATTTATTTTATTTTTTTTTTTTTTATTATTTATTTTTTTTTTTATTTTATTTTTCCGTTTTTCATTTTTTTAGGTTACGTAGTAAAAATTTATTTTCATGCCTGCATTTTGAGATGAGCTCGGATTTTTTATTTAATAATTTATTTTGGTCGGGGAAAGTAATGATAGCTATACTTTTTTTTCCTCCAAGCAAAAGTTTGCAAGTTTTTGATTGGTTTAGGCTGATGACTTTTCCTTATCTTCCAAGATATTTTTTTGGTGTGATGTGCGTTTTGTTTTTATTTCCCAGATATACTTAGAAAGCATAGTACTGTTCCAGGGCATATTTACTATTTGTGAACGATGTGGTGAAAAATTGTTATATATTTCTAAATAAACAGGGTCCTTGGATAAATAATTTATATACTTTTCTTCATTATCTGGTGATTTTAAAATTGGCTTGGTATTTTACGTTGTTGAATTTTAAAAGACAATTTCCGTTTAAAGGGACATTCGCAAAATTTTATACAAAATTCTGCAGTTGTAAATATGGGTTTAAATTTTTTCGTGCACAAAATTAAATTTAATTTAAAATTTTTTGCAAACTTTTTTTAAATAAAAATTGCAGTTAAAAATAAAATTTTTACTGAAATTTAATTTAATATCTTGAAAAATGAAAACGAAAAAATAAAATTTATAATTAAAAAAAATTAAATAAGTAAATAAAATAAATAAAACTTTTTTTTACGTTATAAAAAATTGACCTAAAATCCAAAAATATAAACCAATATTTTTTCCGCCAAGGTCTTTTTTTAAAATTGAACAAATATTTTAATTAAATTCTCAAACCAAAAACTGTTAAATATGATTTTTAAATTTTAAACTTGCCGTTTAAATAAATAAATAAATAAGAAAAAAAAAAAAAAAAAAAAATAAAATAAAATAAAAAAAATAAATATTTTTGCAATATGTTTGACCCAAATAAATGAAAAAGCGGATGCAAAAAAACCGCCATAATAGAATACCCACAATGCACCATGTATGGTGTATATATATAAATTATTTCTATTTAAACGTGTATTGACGATTGCATATAGCATATGAAACAGACTGTTTCTAAGTGTTGACTTCTATGTTCACTTTTATATTTACACACGCTCTATCTCTGATATTGAGCACTTTATCCCATAAATATAGCACACCTTAAGACTATATTTCTTTTTATATTCAGCTCCTGGTAAACAGTAGAGCACTCTTTACATTTATAACACAGTATGGACATGGAAAAATTTAACCTCGACTACTCCCTAAAAAACATACCCATCCCATCCCCTACTATATATAAACTAAAATTAATTGAAAAAAATAGAAAGTTTCAAAAAAAAGAATGAGAGGAAAGTCCACTTTTTAAATCAGGACCTTCAATAACACACTTTACTTAAGAAGGAAAAATACGGCTTCAAAAAAAAAAATGCCCCCCCACAACAAAAAAAAGAATTAGACGATTTCGAGAAAGACTTAACTGACCTAGTTAGAAACATAAAATTCCATAAAAAAACAAGATGCATTCAAAAAAAACTAAAAGCAGATATAACTAAAATAAACAATTCAGCAAGTGTATTTTATCGCTGCTGACAAAACGAGAAATTTATACAAACTAAGCCCTCCTACACACAATAAATTACTCAAGAACAACATAACCAAAACATAAAAAAAAGGCACCCCAAACAACAGAACACGATATCAATAAGGAAGCTAAAACAATCGCCCAAAAAATTAGACCTAGATGACCGAATAAATTGTATTAGCAAGGCACGAGCCTTTTTATCACACTAAAAGACCATAAAGAAAATTTCAAAACTAATCCTGCATGCAGACTCATAAACCCAGCCAAAAAGCGAACTAGGTAAAATAAGTAAAACAATACTAGAAAGAATTAATTCTGAACTTAGGAAGAAATTAGGAGTAAACCAGTGGAAAAATACGAAAACAACTATTGACTGGTTCCACAACATAAATAACAAACAAAATTGCCAATTCCTACAATTAGACATAAAAGAATTTTACCCATCTATAACAGAACGTATGCTAGATAAGGCCATCGACTTAGCTCAGGAACAAATAATAATAAAACCAAGCGAAATCAACATCATTAAGCACTCCCGTAAATCATTATTATTCCACAATGAAGAAGCATGGATAAAGAAAGATGGGATATTTGACACTACAATGGGAAGCTTTGACGGTGCAGAGGCATGCGAAATCATAGGCATTTACTTACTACACGAACTGAGCAAAATAATAGATAAAAAATGACACAGGACTCTACAGGGACGACGGCCTCATAATCTTAAGAAACTGTAACAAACAAAACACAGACAAAACTAGAAAAGCAATAATAAAGATTTTTTAAAAATAACGGATTCGACATAGATATAAAAAACTAACCTAAACGAAGTAGATTTCCTAGATGTGACCTTCAACCTAAGAGAAGGCACATATAAACCATACAGAAAACCTAACGATAAACCACTCTACATACACACATCTTCCAACCATCCGCCTTCTATAATCAAACAGATACCAAAATCGATTAACCGCAGGCTCTCCGACAATTCCTCCAATGAATCCCTATTTAACAAAGCTAAAAAAGACTATGAAACGGCCCTAAAAGATAGCGGATTCCCAGCAATACTCACATACTCACCACAGAATAAAAAAAGACCAACAGGAGAAGAAATATCATATGGTTCAACCCACCGTACAGCAAGAACGTAAAAACAAACGTAGGAAAAATATTCTTCAAACTCTTACACAAACACTTCCCAGAATCAAGCACCTTACACAAGATATTCAACAAAAATACAGTAAAAATCAGCTACAGCTGCACCGAGAGCATGGCACAAATAATAAAAAAAGCACAATAGGAAAATTATCAACAAACCACACGAACAAATTAAACCCACGTGCAACTGCAGAATAAAGAACGAATGTCCCTTAAACGGAAATTGTCTACAAAACAACGTAATATACCAAGCCACGATAAAATCACCAGATAATGAAAAAAAGTATACATAGGAGTAACTGAAGGACCCTGGAAGCAAAGAAATTATACACACAAAACATCGTTTCACAAATAGTAAATATGCGAACAGTACTATGCTTTCTAAGTATATCTGGGAAATAAAAAACAAAACGCACATCACACCAAAAAATATCTTGGAAGATAAGGAAAAAGTCATCAGCCTACAACAACCAATCAAAAACTTGCAAACTTTGCTTGGAGGAAAAAAAATAGCTATCATTACTTTCCCCGACCAAAATAAATTATTAAATAAAAGATCCGAGCTCATCTCAAAATGCAGGCATGAAAATAAATTTTTACTACGTAACCTAAAAAATGAAAAACGGAAAAAATAAAATAAAAAAAATACAATAAAATAAAAAAAAAAATAAATAATAATAAAAAAAAAAAAAATAAAAAAAAATAAAAAAAAAATAAAAAAATAAATAAATAAATACTATGTTGCTTAAAAACCGAAAAAAAAAAAAAAAAATAAAAAAATAAATTGACCTAAATTCATCCAAGTAAATAAATAAACAAAACCAATCCCAAATTAAAAAACTGTTAATAAATAAATAAATGAAATAAGAAACAAAAAAAAAATAATAGTTAGAATGAACTAAAAACAACAACCAACCCCAAAATTGAACAAATAGCTTTAATTAAATTCTCAAACCAAAACAAAACTGTTAAATACGTGATATAAACAAATTTTTACTACGTTAATAAATAAATAAAAAATAAAAACAAAAAAAAAAAAAAAAAAAAAAAAAAAATAAAAAAAAAAAAAAATAAAAAAAAATAAAACCAAAAATAACTTGACCCAAATAAACAAAGCGACTTCCGGTAAAAATAACCGCCATAATATAGAATATTTCTGAACAATGCACCACTAACCCGTATATATATAAATAGCCGAGATATTCCAAAATCCATTGCATTCCTTAATTGCTAATAACCCTTGGGAAAAATAAATATCTTCTTCTCCCCCAGTTATGATAAAAATAGAAGGGCAAACTGAGTTCTATAATGGCAATATGCAGAAAGAAATGGCAACCTATGGAAAAATCTGCCTTTTCAGTCATATATCAAAAGATGCATGATTCGCCTAAGCGTGTATCACACATGGTACATAACTGACATTTTGGTTGATGCATTCTTTGGTCTTCTCAGTGTTGCCTGATGCCCCAAGATGCAATATTGTCATTATTTATTTCAGTACTCATATTTGGAGGCTTATGGCCACATCACTGGTTCCCATATGATCACTGAAGTTAAGTAATGTAGAGCCTTGTCAATACTAAGATGCGTGGCCACTTGGGAATACCAGGTGCTATAAGCTTGGATGTGTAGTTGATATAATGCATAATTGCTCAGAATTGTTATTTAGAGGGCTGAGTTCCAGTTCCAGTTGGGTTTGTTTATATTTGCTTCTATATAAATACCCTGAGGAAAGAATCCACCTCTTCTCCCCCCAGCTATGGATTAATTAGTAATATTTGTATCACTAAACCTTTATCTCCAAAACAAGAAACATTCTTACAACTTAAAAATATGGCTTTAAATAACCTGCAAAGGGTTGATAAGCCATAAAAATTTAATCAATAATATTTGAAAAATTATCTTCGTATTTTCTGTCTAATTTCTGGGATTATGAGTTATCATTATTTATGTTTTTTACATTTAGGCTGTTGTCTTCATTTTTGTTGTTATCACAATGTTGTTTTGGTTGTTGCACCCTCCGTACTTTCTCAGGTGTATATTCACCTGTGTTGATATTGATCAGTTGATATAAAAAATGTTCTTTTCTCTTCCTTCTCACTAATCCATGTAGTGTGAATTGTCATCATTTTATATTTTTAATTTTATAATTCTAATAGTTTCTTTTCTTGCACTTCTCACCTGTAGAACTCTCTTCTGATTTCTTTCTTCTCTGCCACCGACAATCTACAAAAATTTAAGTGCAACGTCAATCCTGAAGCCTCTTCTTTCATTGTCCTTTCTCTTCACTAAAAATTTCGTCGTCTTTCACTTCTAGTAATCCTTTTGTGTCTTAGTGGCATTATTTCCTTGTTTGGGATGAAATGATTACAAAAAAAAAAATAAAGACATTCCTGATTTTGTAAATCTGGCAATTGACATTGAAAATTACTCCTCAAATAGAAATCAGTTTATGAAGGTTATTGTTTCTCATGTGTTAGAATCTATTCCTTAGCTTGATAACTTGAAATAAAGACTGGGCCATATGGACAGTTTTAGGGAAGAGAAATATTTGGAAAAACCAGAAAGGAGATAATTATAAAGGCTGTAATAATGGGAAGACTTACTTGCAACATGTTTGCATGTTTGTTTGTTTTTGATTTTGTCAACTGCACAGTATAGTAGGGTCAGTTGGGCACCATCTGTAAGAAAAAGAGCACCATGATGAAATTCACTCTGCCAAAAATTTTAAAATGGCATGCTGTACTGCTTGGAATTTGCACTGGAAGCTCCAATACAAACATTTCAGAGTGTTTGAGGACATTGCAAAGGATTTGAAAAGAGTTGGATGAGTCTAATGGTGCTTATGAAACTATGGCAGCTTGGAAAACTTACTCTGATTGTTCTGAGAAGAAAAGAACTCACAAAATTGTTGATGAGGGCCTCAAGCTCAATATCAAGTGTCTTGAGTGCTGCCTTGGGTGACTGCTGGAAGATACTATGTCTGGCCACAGGATTTTGCACCATGCCACACAAGCTGTCAGACAATTTTTGTGATCATATCACCCCTTACATCTGGCCACTTAACTCCCCAGACTGCAACCCCTTGATTATTATGTGTGGGGTGCAGTTGAGCAAGAGATCAACAAAACTCCTTGTAATAAGAAAGATGAAATGAAGGCAAATATTAAGGCGGCATTCAGTAAGTTAAACAGGGAGACTGTCCAGAAGAATCCACTGTGGACAGTGTGTATCACAATTTATAGTATCAGAGTGAGTTACTTTTCTTTCCTTGATAGTGAATCTGTTTTGAAGACTTTCTCTCTCTCTGAAGTTGATTTTTTCTTATTGGTCAGCTGTCAATGAAGAGGAATGGAAATCTCAGCAGCACCAGAATCAAACATTGTATCACAACAAGCAGAGCGCAGATAAGACTACCACATGGGAACATCACATATACAGGACAAACTCAACCAAAATACTGGAAACACAAAAAAAGGATGAACGATTTTGAGACCACATTAGGTAACATGAACAAAAATTCTTGGTAATACACGGCAATCCCACTGTGCATTCAACATGGTCTACTGCCAAGTTCTGACTTCCCAGAAAATGTGCCTGTTTTTATGGAGCCAAAAACTTTAGAAGTTGGCTAGCAAAGGAATCATTTGCATAGTTAACACTGTCCTGACTATCTCATGGGGAAGCTGGTAAGTTTTCTTTCTTCATAACCAGATGTTCTGGGGTTTGCACTGGCTCTTGTTCTGGCAGGGCAGCCATGTACTGTTTTTCTGCAGGGACAGCACACTAAACGTTGTCTCTTTGACTGACAGGGACAGGTACTGTTTTCAGTAGTGACTGGCTGCTCTAGCTGCATTTCATTTTCACTACACTCACTCACTCACTCTCTCTCTCTCTGTTTGTGTCAAAGAATCAACCTGCACAGAGGGACATAGACAGCTGACAGTTTAGATATTTCTGAATGAGTTGGGTGCCATCCATAGGAGAGTTTCAATCTGTTGAACAGGTTAAGATTGAAGTGATTGGGGAAGCATCCTCTTGGGAGTCGATTCCACAAAGCAGATAGGGGGTTACAGAGTAAGAGGCACAGTTTATGGGGAGATGTAGGGAAGATAACAGTTAACCCTAAGCTTGCACAGGTTAAGATATAGTGATTGGGGAAGCATACTATTGGGAGTCAGTTTCACAAAGCAGATAGAGGGTTACAGAGTAAGAGGCACAGTTTATGTGGATATGTGGAGAAGATAAAAGTTAACCCTTGACTTGAACAGGTTAAGATTGTAGTGATTGGGGAAGCATCCTCTTGGGAGTTGGTTCTACAAAGCAGGTATTTGTGGTAAGGAACTGCTCAAGTGGAATTTACATCTCACAAATGGAATAAAAAGGGAATGAGGGTAGTTCGCTACACTGAGCGTGGCATAGCAGGTCTCGGATATGAATCTTAGAGCAGGTAGAATTAAAAAAGGTAGTTTGTCTAAACATTTTCCATAGAGATAGTGATAAAGCAGCAAAAGATAAAATGATAAGAATAAATGATAAGAATAAATGCGTGAATGGAAACCTATATAAATAAAGTGCAGAGTATGTGTCCAGTGTCCATCTGTTATTCGATCTCAGCAAATCATATGCAACCTGAAGTAACAGGTAATTACCACTGTAGTTATATGCAATTAAAAATTCAATAAATAATTCATTTAATGTTAAATTTAAATATCAAACAGGGTAAAAGGTTTAAAAAACAATTCTTTATTAACAGTTTCAGTCTGTGAGAAAGGAATTGTAGGATGGAAAATAATTTTTCACACACAAGGATACCGAGACACTTTGCTGCATATTGTAGTATTGGAAAAAATACCCCCAGTGCAGCCCATGTTAAATTAGTTCTGGGTATGATGATAAACTACATCTGGCAGAAAGGTCTCTGTTTGAGAGATTGAAGGTTTTGAGGATCTTTTGTTGTTGTTCTCAGACCCATTTTAACCTGTGGTAGTAGCACCTGTTAGGGTCCCAGCCATGGGTAAATAGTGAAACTCCAAACAAAGTCAAAACACTATGAAAGTATAAAAATACATATTTATAGTAAAATTACCAACAATAGGAAAATTATAAATGTCAGCATTAAATGATCCCGTGGGTTGATATGCCATAAAACAAACAAATATTAAAGTCTTAGATAATCATAATATTGATTTTTTTTTTTTTTTAAATTTGAGAATTGAATTTAAAAAAAGTGTTGAAAGTGGAAATTTTTCCTATCGACATGCGGCAAACTGGAATATCTAGGAATCAATGAATGTTAAGGAAAGTGAAAGGAAATCTGCTTCTAGTGGAAATCTGTCAGATATTCTTGGTTCTTTGAGATATGAGGTAACCTTCCTTTCTCTCTCTCTCTCTCTCTCTCTCCTTTTCTGCTGACAGGTAGTGGCATTGTTGTTGTCTGGAAGGAATAACTTAGAAAGTTAGAATCAAGAAAGAAATAAAAAGATGATGTATCATTTCAGTTCAGGTAAAAAAAAACCCCAAAAAACCACCAGAATTTTAAATACTGATTTTCAAGGTTGAAAGATTGTGGTGTGTCATAACATATCTATAGCTAGGTAAATATCTCACTGCAGTGGGGTATAGAAAAAAGAGAAAGGAGGCATAGAAAGAAGGGTGAAAAAATATTAGGGAGAAGTTGAAATATCACTTCCCAAATATTTGACCTTCTGTACTTGTTTGATTTTGCCATCTCCAACTCATAGTTTCCACCTTTTCTCTTGCTGATAACAATACATTCTGTCTTCTTACAACTAAGGTTTATCCCTTTCTTCCTGCTTTCCTTTTCTAACTTTTCTATGAGTTTCTGCAGTTTTCCTTCCTAAATATTTAGATTTTTGTACTTGCTTGCTTGTCCTGGGTAAGACAATAAACTACATCCAGCAGCAAGGTCTCTGTTCAGGAGGTTTTGATGAATGTGGAACCACCTCTTAATTGCTGGTGTTCCCAGGTCCATCCTGACCTGAGGTGGTAGTACCCATTAGGGTCCCAACTATAGGCAAATAGTTAACCCCCAAACTGGGGTCAAAATACTATGAAAGTGTAAAAATGGGTTTTAATACCAGCAATACATTTTTGGAAAAAATTATTACCAGCAGGATCCATGGCACAGTGGATAAAGGCGTTAGTTAGATCCAGTGACAGGACCCAAAGAATGTGAGTTCAATACCCGGTTAAGGCAGTGGAGAACTTGGAGAGGGGAATTAACAGGAGATATCAGGCAACTGACATCCATTAAAAACATGGCATGTGGAACTAGAACAGTCTACCCCAGTGAGCGAAATAAAGGGTTTAGTTTGACATTCTAACCACCTGAAGAAGGCTAGAGCATACAACAGCCAAAATGTTGTCATAAATATGGCGACAAAGATAAGGACAAGAGTCTGAATAATGTAAATAGAATACATTTTTGAAAGAAAAAAAATATTACCAGCAGTAAATATCTTGTTGACTGTAGTAAACGAGATAATCAGGTACCCCGGAAAAAAGTTCGTGTTTTGTGTGCGATCTGCCAAAGAAGGATTACCAAAAAGTAGTCAGCAAAAATCTTATAGCAAAGAAAACAGTTTGTTTACCTTGTCAACCCAAGCAACAGCGCGTCGCGTGTATTCTGTGACAGAAAAAGAAACAAGTCCGTCGCATGAGTCGCTATAAGAGTATATTGATATGCAAATTACGGAGCATCCTATCCCAGCTGTCGATGAATGAAAAAAATAGGTTCTGCCGATAAAAGCAGTTGTTTTCGATTCGAGAGAGGAAAATTCGGGCATTTTTGGCTACGGCGTTTGTAGGAGAGTGATTTATTTTCCTGACTGGTTACACGCATCATGATTTAAGATAGTACCGGCAAATCGAGTTTTCAGCATTTCTTTCTGCCCCGATACTCGAGTCTGTACTTAGTGATTTTTCTTTGTGTTGTGAAAGTAATTTGCCACATATTTGCTTTGAGAACGCTTACGCATACATTGACATTAAATAACTCTTTGAGGTTGATATAAAACAAACTAAACCAAACCATGTACTTGCTTTCTCCAGTTTGTAATTTGCATATTGATCTCTACTTTTTGCTGACAACAATATATTTTTTCTATCTTACAATTGATGTTTAATCCTTTCTTCTTGCTTTCTTTTACTACCTTCTGTAGGAGTTCCTGCCACTTTCCTTCTGTGTCTGCCATCAACACTGCCATTTGCATGTCTTATGTTGACCAGATTGTGTTCACCTATAATCCAAATTACAAATAATCCTTCTCAGACAAATATTATTAAAAACAATAGATATTACGTGTCAATTAATTTTAATGATCGAATTTTCCAAATTACAAATAATCCTTCTCAGACAAAGAGGAAACTTCATCAGAAATTGTTCAAATTTTCTGACAGAATTTCCTACTTGTCTGAGAAGGATTATTCATAATTCGGAAAATTTGATCGTTAAAATTAATAGACACAAAATGTCTATTGTTTTTAATACTTTTCTGCTTTGAATATACGCTCTTTTTTTTTAGAGGGCGCTGCTGTCAGTGATGTTCTAGAAAAGGATCATTGGGCAGTTTCGGGTCTTTCAAACATCATACTGACCTCACCAAATCGACCCCCCCCTCAGAGCTGATCAGACTTTGAAACGCCCTCTAAAAAAAATGCTTGTTTGCGCTGACTTTTATAAATATACCCCATTATCATGCATTTGATTGGAGATTGACCAACAGCCAATCACAATGGTGCAAATTCTTTTTAAGCTGTTTACGGGTAATTTTTTTTTTTTTTACACATTTAAGAACATATGATATATACTGGTTAACATAAAATATAAAAATGATACCTTGGGGACTTGAGTTTCTCTCTCCAATCAGATATCATCAGACAAGTTATATTTTATAATTACAAACTTAGCTTTCACAGAAATGTGGCTCTACAGAAGGATGCTGAGAATATTTTGAACTTGATATCAGAAAGCAACAATGGGTTAATTTGTAGTACCTGTATCAGTAAACTATTATTGTCTCCAAAACATCTAAAAATATTTTCTGGCTGTAAATAACCTAAAAAAGGATGATATGCTGTTAAAAAAAAAAAAAAGAACAATCAAAGAAAGAGACAGTTGAAATTTGTAAGGTACATAATGAGGAAAGAGTGCTGGGAAAAATTGACACCCATGGGATATATTGAAAGATAGAAGAACAAAAGAAAATGGCATATAACCTACCTAATAAGCTTGAGTAAATGGATGGCGGAACAAGGTTTAGGAGAGATAGATAAAACAAAATTTACTAAGAGCTACAAAGGACAGGAAATTGTAGAGATCCATGAGCACCAGTGTCTTGGAGGGTATATGGCACAAAGAAGAAGTAGTAATAACAAATATTAATTTTCTTCCAAATGATAAGAATAAATGCGTGAATGGAAACCTATATAAATAAAGTGCAGTGTATGTGTCTAGTGTCCATCTGTTTTTCGATCTCAGCAAATCATATACAACCTGAAGTAACAGGTAATTACCACTGTAGTTATATGCAATTAAAAATTCAATAAATAATTCATTTAATGTTAAATTTAAATATCAAACAGGGTAAAAGGTTTAAAAAACAATTCTTTATTAACAGTTTCAGTTTAATTTCACTTTTTGTTGCAATTGATAATGTCTAATTTTAAAATCATAATTAAAACTTAAGTGGGGTATGGTATGTTGCTGATAGGTTATTTTAGCATGTGTACTATCACATATTCGAAATTTTACATAGTTCAGGTTCCCTAATGTCTTTATGAGTGATTTTATGTGAAAGGATTATAAAGAATGCTGATTTTTAAAGGAAAATAAAAATTGCACACAAAATAAATGTAAACAAACTACAGAGATCGGTTGTGTATACAAAGAAAGATTATGCCGAATTAAGATGTTGAATAAAGGTAAAATAATTTCATTATTTCTAAAATCTTCTAATTTTTACATACATAGGATGCTGAAGGTAAAAGGCTGAAGACTCAAAAGCCCTCTGCAGGAGCTAGCTTAAAGCCCATCTGAAAGATGGCTTCTAGGCCAGTATTTAATATTTTTGTTGCAACTTTTGACTGTTTGTCTAAAATGTCATAAAATAGTAAATGTTTGACCTTTTTTGCTTGATATTCATTCAATGGGAGAATGTCTGAGTAAGAGATTTTGAAAAATATGTGGTTTTTCTTTACCATCAAATATAATCATTTGTTAAGTTATTACTCTGCAAAAATGAGAGAAATATCTGCTATATAAATACCTCAGCCTTGCATATCTTTTGATAGGAACTGTCCTTGAACCTCACCCACCTGATTTTACATTCTGTCTGATTTATGGAGTGTACAATATGCTTGGATGCATTCTTCTGATGTGATTGAATAGAGGTGTGTCTGCCAAAAATAGACAGAAAGACACACAAATCTAAGTGTTTAAGAGATTTGCTGGAGGGAAAAATTGAGCTTTTAGATGAATGTGTCAAGGGATGAAAATCGAGAAAGGAGGAGGAGTGAGAAAAAAAAATGTTGAGTAGAGAGGTGAAGGAAGAGGATTGAAGAGAAGAAAAAGAGGAGGAGGAATGAGAAAGAAGTTTGAGAAGATGCTGGATGATATTAAAGGAGGAGGAAGAATAGAAAAGAAGAAGAAGAAGAAGAGGAGTTGGAGTCTTTATTATATATTCAGTAATAATAATAATATTAACCCAGTATTGTATAAAGTTTCCTTAAAATTTTATCTCTTTTTGCCTAATGTATTTTGTTGGCTAAAAGGAATCTTAGGGTTGGTGGATTTTAAGTCTTAGATAACCACCTCTCTAAAAAATTGTAGCATTATTTCTTTCTTTCTTTCCAATATAGACATATATACAAACATACATACACTATAAGCCAAAGGTTTGGGGAACCCTCTGTATTTTGAAGAATCACCTTTTTCAAAACTAATTTACCAGTTCACTTTGGGCCTGAGTACTAAGACTTACTAAGTGTTTTATCATATATCCAATAATAATAATAATAACCCATTACATTACATAAAGTTTCTTTAAAATATGTCTAATATATTTTGTTGGCTCATGGGAATCTTTTAGAGCGGGGGGGGGGGGGGATTTTAAATTTGAAGCAACTCTGTTAACTACGCACGATTGGGTTAAATAATTTCAAAATTCTAGCTTAATAGGAGTTAATTAAACTGAAGAAGGCATGAAACTTACTAATTATTAAATCCAAAGGATGGCCTCCAAACTTTTGGTCTATAGTGTGTGTGTGTGTGTGTGTGTGTGTGTGTGTGTGTGTGTGTATATATATATATTTTTAATCATTTCACTCCAAGCAAGACAAGAGTGCCACTAGTATATAGAGGGTTACAGAGAGTGAAAGTGAGAGAAAGGACTGGGTATTGTAGTTGGGTGTATATTTATGCATGTATATCTGTATGTACAAAAAGTAAAAGAACGTGTGAGCGAGAGAGAAAACGTGTATTAGTCAGTTGCAAAGTAAGGCCAATGTTGTCAGATATGGCAATAGAGGTTCAACCTTTCCACCAATAAATCTATAACATGTTTATTTGGTTTTTGTCTTGTTGTATACTGGAAAATTCTACAACAAAGACAGGTCAAATTTTAAATAAGACATACATTAACGCGCGCACACACACACACACACACAAGCGCAATTATAGGCCAAAAGTTTGGGGTTACCCTCTGGATTTAAGTCACTTAAAAATTGAAGGTTATATGCCTTTTTCGAAACTAATTTGTTATAGTGTGTGTGTATATGTATATATATATATAATATATATATATATAATCATTTCACACCAAGCAAGACAAGAATGCCACTAGTATTCCAGGGGTTACAGAGAGTGAAAGTGACTGAAAGGACTGGGTATTGGAGTTGGTTTATTGAGGAAAGGATAAAAGATGAAAAGGGTTCCAAACAACAGAAGATGGCACTTGACATTACATGCCAAACATGAAACAGACTGTCGCCTCTGGGTGTTGACTTCAGTGTCCACTTATGTATTTGCACTATTTACATGATTCAAAATTCTAACATATATAACCTGAGGAAGGACACAGTGTAAAACAGCTGAAACATCATGAATATACCAATAAAGATAACAGTCTGAATAGTATAAATCAGGGGTCAGCAACCTACAGCAATTTCCAATGGCACACAGCCACAAATGACATCACAAAGTCCAAACCAATAACTACTACAACGCAAAGAAGATATTTAGCTGTTTCAATTTTAATATATACTAAAGTATATATACTATATATTACTATATAAAATATATTGTAGAACAAGTATATTGACCTTGACTTGTATAAAAATATGTATGTTGTTGACACACTGAATGATTTTAAAATCTTAAGTTAACAAAAGGTTGCCAACCCCTGGTATAAATTGTTACAGTAACTCATCTCAGAAACATAGGCACACACACACTATTGGACAAAATTTTGGGGCTACCCTCTGAATTTCAAAGAATCACTTAAGAATTGAATGTTGCATGTATTTTCCAAACTATTTTACTAAGAAAAGGTTATAAATGTTTATTATCAAGACCTATGTAAAGAATTACAGGGAAAAAGTTTGACAAAGTGGAAAATGTTTTTATGTAACATCTTTAAACCTTTATGACTTTACTAGCAGCATGGCCCGGCATTGCCTGTGCTTGATTCAAAAATCGTACGACTCATACAGCAATCACTATCACTTGCCTTAAAATATTTTTGCCCTTCCTTGCCTTTAAATGATTGCCCTTTGCCGTGCTGATGTTGCTACATGCCTTACTTCTTGCCTATCTCACACTGCAAATTTTTTCTAAGCTCTATACTAAACATTAAATCTGTTACGAAAAAAGAACTAAACAAAATGAACACAAAATGATCAGCTTTAAAAAAGGACTTGTAACTGGAAAAACTGAATGAAAAAAGAATGTTAACAACAAATACTATTTCACACCCAACCCAGTTCTGCGGAATCAGAATCAACGTTGAGTTTAAGCAAGTGAATGAGCCAATTGGAGTAAAGTGCCATGCAGATTCAAATTTTTCCCACTTGTGACGAATGCAGCTATTGATTTTTTTTGGCATGCTAGCTAACATTCGTGTCAGTCAGCTGTTGGCTCTCACACTGGCCAATAGAATCTTCCTGACTATTCGTGGCAGCCAGCTATAGGCTCTCACTCTGCCCAGTACAAAATGGCCGCAAACTACATGAAAACTGCCGTAGAAGCATGGAAAAATCAATTATTTCCACTATCGATGGGAGTTGGGAAATGCAAAGTTGGTCTTGGCCTTCCTGCTAACTTGGAGCATGTGCATGTAAATTTTGGTGCAAATCCGTCGAAAATTGTGGCCGTGCATTCATTACACACACATCCTGCCTTTTATAGATAGAGATCAGACTAAATGATGTTTATGTTGATATGACTACACATGTGCATGAAGGAGAGGATGTGCTAAGAATTTAAGATATAACTTTTTTTTTTTTTTAATATATATTTTATGTATATAGCCTAGCCAGTTCATTTAGTTTCATTTTCATTATGTTTCCATCACTTTTGTTATTAAATATCCCACATTGCTTACCCTAATGATTCTTACCATAATTTTGATTTTAAAAAATACTACTCTAATTAAAAACAATTTAATAAAATAAAAATGTATAGAAAGCGCTTTAATCACTAGATCACCCACAGTAAATTTACATCCCTCATTCTTACATTTTCTTGGCAGATCTTCTATTATCACAATGTGGGATATTTAATAACAAAAGTGATGGAAACATGAACCATGAGAAAAAGAATCTAAATGAAATTGGCTAGAATAGATACGCAAAAGACATGTTTAAAAAAAAATTTAATTTAAAAATTCTCAGTGCACCCTTTCTTTTGTGTTCATATGTAGTTGTATCAATGTAAAACATCACTTATACATACATGTGTATATATATATATATATATATATATATATATATATATATATATATATATATATAGATAGATAGATACATAGATAATATTAGTGGTAAATATACACATACATATGCAAAATATATAAATATGTATACATACACATACATATATATTTGTATAAAAAAAAAATTATTCCAAGAGGATAGAATCCAAGTAGAACTCAATGTCCACGACACAGTAAGGATATAATAAAGGCTTAAACACTAATATTAATATTAGTGTTTAAGCCTTTTTATTATATATTATTAGTGTTGCAGACATTTAGCTAAATATTACTTGGCATAATTAAAAATATATATATATATATATATATATATATATATATATATATATATATTATTATTATTTGCAGACATTTAGCTAAATATTACTTAACATAATTAAAAAACATATATATATATATATATATATATATATATATATGAAATATGATTCCATCACTACATAGGAATTGCCATGTTTCAAAAACAGAAGCTAAAAACTCCCAATTCAATTTTAGAAATTAAATCATAGTACCTAGTTCTGTTTCATCCTTAAGTGAATTTTGGAATAACTGATTTTGAAATTTCTGGAGCTTTATATTACGTATACTAATATTATGGATGTATCTACTATTTATATTTCTCATGTTGTCTGTCTGTGTGTCTGTCGTGGGCGTTGTTACCTCGCCCAGGCCGCATTTCTCACCCGATTTCTATGCGGTTTTCACCTCTAGTTTGCAAATGGCTGCCTTAAGGACATGACGCATCCGATTTTTTCAGTTCGGACTCAGGTTCGAAAAAATCGATAATCGAAAAAATCTGCTTACAGAAGGAATTATTGCATTTCAACCAAATTTGACACCCTCTTAGAGTCTACCATTAGAAGTGTTGTCCAGAAGTTTCATGACCACGGACCCCTAAACAGCGCGGAAAATCGATAAAACCCAAAAGCCAATATGCCCAGATTGTACCTGAACCGCATGTCGGTTTTTAGCGAAAACCGATCGGATTTATGAGGAGGCCATTGGGAGTCACCATGTGAAGTTTCAACTCTGAGCGCCCCCCCAAACAGAGTGCAAATGGACAATCGGTCAACCCTTAAAAATGTTTTTGCGCTTGGGTATTTCCTAAATGCAGATTAATTTAAGGTCACGCTATGCGCGGGAAGAAACAGGTTAGTGCGTGCAGTGCTGTATAATTCGTACGATTTTTTAATCAAGTACGGGCAACGCCAGGCCATGCTTCTAGTATGCTTATAAAGCTCTGTAAAATATATATATTAACAAGGACATAATGTCTGTAGATGAGGTCCAGACAATGCAAGAATCTTTTGGCTTGATCAGTAAGGATCCCAACCGCCTGAACGATGTGGTTTTTGTATCAGGTCTGGTGGGAGTGGAAACAAGGAAGCACAGTTCTGGAACTCCTTGGTGTACTGACGTGATGCACCATATTTTCCATTTGCAGTAAGCTAGTAGGAAATATTCCATATATTTATTAACATACCCAGCTTTATGATATGACCACATGTCTTGTATTTCCAGCTTGTAGTGCTGTCATCCAAACTCCTGGTAATACTTTTCCTCAAATCCCTTTTCAGCACTGCATGTACTAAATTCTTTTCCTCTACTGACTCACATCCTTCTACAACAGCCTTGCGCCATTCATTGTGATCACTAGCAAGGTTTTCCCAGTCATCCACCCCTACACAAAGCTCTTTCAAGTTATTCCTCACACAGTCCTTAAATTTCTTACCATTTGAAAGCTTGCCATAAAATAGCTGCTTCAGCAACCTACTATCATCCGTGCATATTAAATGTCCAGCCCATCTTATCTGGTTTTTAATTAGTAAGTTTTCTATGTTTGGACAGCAGGCCTTGAGAAGAACAGTGGTGTCATAGACTGCCATTTTATTTTAAGAATTCTGCTTAGACAATTTTGATGAAAGCACTCAAACTATTTCAAGTGAAGACGGTAAGTTGTTCAGACTTCTGAAGAGTACAACACGGCGGCTAGTACACAAGTTTGGTAAACTGTCACTTTAATACTGCTGGCAATGCCTCTATCTGACCATGTATGTTTCCCTAACTTTCCAAATGCACCCAAGGCTTTTTGAATTCAAGTACATACTTCAGCATCAAGGGATCCATCTCATGACAATGTACTATCAAGGTACACAAATATATCCACAAAACCTAAATGAGTGCCATTGTCATATGTGTTTGGTTCAATGTAAGGCTTACCAGGAGGAGGAGGAGGTGTGAACATGCCTCGTACCAAGTCTTCATAGACTTAACTAAGGCTTTTGATACCATCAACCATGATGATCTCTGAAAAGTTCTTGCTAAACTTGGATGCCCAGGCAATTTCATTAATATGTTTAAGGGGAAACAGCAATATGAAAGCTTGTGTTACAGTTAATGGGGAATTGTTAGATGAAATAGCCATTGACAATGGTGTTAAGCAGGGAAATATTCTCATGCATACCTTGTTTTCTTTTTACTTTGCTGTGGCTCTCTCATACACGTTTCATGATTGCAACATTAGAATTGGTCTTTGATTTTGAATGACCAGTAAAGTATTCAATCTCCGAAGGTTAATGCCAAGTCCAAGACCTTCAATACCATTGTGCATGAGCTACTGTATGCTAATGATGCTGACTTTGTCACACTTTCTGAGAGGGATATACAGATACTGATGGACCATTTTTCAGTTGCTGCTGTGTGACTTCAACTGTGCATAGCTTTATTTGTGAGTGTTGGGAAAGAACACCAATTCCCACTGACTGGATTAATAGTATCCTTGTTTACTTGTATAAGGGTAAAGGTTCCAAGTCAGATTGTGACAATTACTGAGGCATAACACTCCTTAAATCTGTTGGAAAGCTCTTGGCCAGACTTTCCCTTAACAGGCTGCTATCACATATATGTCCTTGTATATTAACTAAACCACAATGTGCCTTTCGACTTGGAAGGGGAACAATTGACATGATATTCTCCGCCCAGCATCTGCAAGAAAAATGCCTCTCTACCAAGTCCTTGTAGATTTAATTAAGGCTTTTGATACCATCAACCATGTTGCTCTCTAGAAAGTTCTTGCTAAACTTGGATTCCTATACAATTTCATTAATATGTTTAAGGGGAAGCACAGCAATATGAAAGTTTGTCTTACGGTTAATGGGGAATTATCAGATGAAATAGCCATTGACAATGGTGTTAAGCAGGGAGATATTCCTGTTTGTGCCTTTTAATTTCAATCTACTTTACTGTGGCTCTTTCATATGTGTTTCATGATTGCAACATTAGAATTGGTCTTCGATTTTGAATGACTGGTAAGGTATTCAATCTCCAAAGGTTTAACGCCAAGTCCAAGACTTTCAATATCCTGGTGTGTAGCAAATGAGTCGACTTCAACAGTGTAAGGGACGCAACTCTTTCCATCTGAAAATGTCCGGCACGCTGCAACGCAAAGCAATGTACACCAAACACGGGTGTAATGCCGTTCTGCCAATTTCTCCAAGCAACCTGCTTTTATAGAGCCCAGACACACCTCATTAGCATGTGTGTAACGCGACTTTGCGTGACTGCACAAGACCGTGAATATTAAAAGTCACGGACGCCATCTTGGATCTTTTCTTTCCTTTCTCAACCCACAGGCCAGACAGACGTGAGGGTGTTTGGGAGGTAAACCATTTCTATTTTCCCCACAATACCCTGGTGCATGAGCTACTGTATACTGATGATGCTGACTTTGTCGCACATTCTGAGAGGGACCATTTTTCAGCTACTGCGTTTGGACTGACCATAAGCCTGAAGAAAACCAAAGATATATATATATATATATATACACACACATATATACATACATATATATATATATATATATATATATATATATATATATATATATATATATATATGAGATAGGAAAGAAACATAAAAGTCTGTCACTTCTGTATTGTCTTCTACTGATAAATAATCCATTTACCATTTTCAGTGAATGGAGAATCACAAAAAAGATGGTTGTCCAAGACATCTTGAAATGCCTCATGAAGATTGCTATGAGGTTGGTACTATATCATATACACACACACACACACACACACATTGCTATCATAACATGAGTGTCATAGACATTTTGAAAGAGAAAAAGAACTTGGTGGGGGTGGTCAGAGAATAAAATACTTTGTAAAATAAGCAAAGGTAAGAAGGGAAGAAAAATGGAAAAAGACGGAAATTCAATTGCTTGAGAAGAAATAAAAACGATGAAAAGAGAAAGAAAAAAAAAAGAAAAATAGGGAAAGAAGAGAATGAAAAAAATTAACTGCCCAACAAAATAATCCTGATCCACTTTTTATACACCTACCATGTCACTTAAGTAGCATGAAACAATAGTCCAGTCTCTCTGGTTCTCAAGATAGATTAACCTTTTAAATGTATTTATAATAGGCCATTATTCTGTAATAGTTCAATAAAATACTTCTGATCCACTTGTTTTACACCTACCACATCTTTTAAGTGCCATGGATTGATAGAAATGCAAAGAGTCAAAAGTTTTATTTTCCTGATTCAATTTCTCTTGGTATTTTGTTTTTCTTTGTCTATCCTACAAGAGTTTGATGACAAGACAGAATAGCTATTCTAATTTGACTGAGTTTTTGTTTTCTAATCCTAAATTAACTAAAATAATCTGGTGTAATCTGTTAAAGTTTAAAAGAGATACCAACTGATACTCGAATTATTGTGTTGAAAGTGAAAAATCATCATAGCATCTTAGAATTGAAAGCAAAAGAGATGTCCTGGTCTGAAAAAAAAAACACTTAACCAAACTAAGCTGGCAATGCCCACAGAATTAGAACATACACCAATATACATCTGAACATTACAATGTCTGTCACCAAAAATAAATAACAATGATGAGGAAGTAAAGAAACTTATAAAAACCTTTTTCCATTCAAAATGCTGCACAAATTTTCAATCAGATTAAGCCAGCTGCTTCATGAAATTAGTATCATTGAAACCTATTTTATTCAGTTACTCATTAGTTTTCTAAGTTGAAATTCATAGAGCATTAATTGTGAATAGAAATCATGTTCTTCTTGAGCCATGTCTCCATGTGTGCCTTCAAATAATGTCCGATTTATCATCTTAACACCTTCTAGGACTTGCATAAGCCCACCACTTCACCACCGATCACTCCACCTCCAAAAATCATACCATTTTCATCTTGATGTTCCTACCTATTTGGTCAGTCTTGGACAGTGGCTACTCAGTATTTATTTAATCTATCTGGCCTTTATATTGCCAACCCAGTGATCAGGTGCAATGTCCTGCAAAAAAAAAAAAAAAGTATACCTTTTTCCGCAGCTTGCCTCCCCAACTTTCTTCAGGGCGTCCTTTGATTGGCCCAGCAAGTTGGAGCATTATTCTACATTAACTGTTTGACACTTGGTCATTAAATCAGCTTCCCTACTCAAGAACACGACTGAATAATAGATCAGCTTTTCCTTTCAACTCTTCCTTTTATAAACTTTCTGTCCATCTGAACATCATGTGTGGTTGGCAGCATGAACAGGTGGCATCAGAAATAGTCATGGATGGACCTGAACTGATTCTTCAGTTCCAGCTGTGACTGTTAATGTAGACCGGACCTCATCAATCTCCAGCTTTGTTGTTACTTAACCCCCAAAGCTTTTATTTATTCATTTTTTCATTTCAGTCAAGTTTATACTGCTTACAAGACTTGACTTGAAAGACTTTATCCATTGACTATAAAACACAAAACACTTGAGATCAAGCTAAAATCATGCCTTCCTTCTCCTATGTGCATGTCTCAATCATAGTGTCACATACAAAAAATGTTATAATTATAAAATGTGCATAAAGTTTCCAAAGACAAAAACAAAAAGTTTGATGTTTCTAGTGGTTTCCAAATGATGTGGCACACCTGATAGTTGTGGTGGAAGAGGATAGCAGGTGAGGCAGAATGATAGACAATCAAAGATTTAGAAACGGTTTCAAAAAATTCATGAATCCCCAAAATAAATATGATTTCAAAATTTCAAATATTATTATGGATGACTTGTAATTGCAACCATGAGTTCTAGTATAAATAATTATTAACTGACTTCATCATTGTGATACTTTTGCATTATATCAAGTATTAAGAATATTAATTAAATTGTTTACATTGTTTGGACTGTTTTCCTCATGTTTTTGCCATATTCATGACGTTTCAGCCGTTGTACACTCCAAACTTCTTCAGGTGATTGGAATCTTGAACAGAACTTTTTATTTTGTCCACTGGGGTAGATTGTTCTAGTTCCCTGTGCCATGGCTCTTCCAGATGTCTCATTTATCTTCTTTTAACTCAGCTTTCCAAGTTTTTGTTCACCACTGCAGACCGGAGCATACAACCACAATGGCTGAGACATAAATATGGCAAGAAAGATGAGGAAAACAGTTTGAACAATGTAAATAGTGTATAATACTTCGTCTCAGAAATATAGACAGATTTTAAGAATATAGCAACTAGGATCTGCAAATTGAAGGAGAGAGTTATCTATGATAATGTTCTGACTTTAAATCTACAATTATCTCCATTCAACCCTCTCTCTGTTATTTTTTTCGTTTTTTTTAATTTTTAAATGTTTTTTTATTATTATTATATAAACTTTGGTAAGGTGCAAGCAAATTTTCAGTTTGGAAATGGGGTCCCTGAGAAAAAAAAGTTTGAGAACCACTGTGTTAGGGCAATCTTGGCCAGTGGCTCGTCAATGTCTAGCTGGACTATTAAGGTTAACATAGAAGTCATTCTTATTTTATAATAATATTCATTTATTTTCTTGCCAGTTTTCCTCTGTTGTACTTGTAGACATTTAAAAAAGAAACCTCATGATAAGTCTCACATTTTTTTGTCAAACTGAATTTGTGTTTTTTTATACACACTTCACTATATGATCTTGGTAATTCTTCACTTAAGCAGCATAAAATAAACTGTCATTTTCTATCTTTAAATGTTTATTCTGGTGTAAATATCACCATTGCCAAATGGTACGTTGGCCATTGGGTATAGTCTGTGATATCGAGTGGAGCTTGAGAAAGTACTTCTTAGTTGAGAATCGGCGAGCAGAGACTCTGAAAGAGGCAAATGTGCAGTATATTCAGCCTGGAAACCATATTGTTTCAGATGGCTGGGCTGCTTATACTGGTATCAAGCAGTGTTCAGGAAAGTGTTTCTTAGTTGAGGTACTAGATTTGAGGAAATCAACAATGAGATATACTCTCATGACGTCGTTATTCATCAGCAGTATTTTGTGAATCCTGCAATACAAGAATAATCCCGTTTTCTTTGTACATTTATTTGCTGCATAGTCCACCATTACCCATTAGAATAATGTTTAATTGTAATAAATGTATATACTATGGTCTTATTGATTTTATGCCATTCAGGGAATACCAGTTTATTTTATGCTGATTAATTCAATGATTATCTGATCTCTTATTGAGAAGTATATTTTATTTCATGTTGGTTGCTTCTTTTCTATTATAATGGCTTCCAGAATTATAAATCTTTTTTGGCATTATTATTTTGGTGTTATCTATTAAAATTTGTCTTATGGTAATATTATTTTGGTTGCTTGTGATATGTTGATCTATCTGTGTGTAAATTGCACTAAATTTGGACAAATGACAAGATAACCTATGAGAAAGTGTGGTGCATGTGTAGCCAATGTAAAAATTTAATGTTGTTTCTTGATTAATGTTTCTTAATTATTAATTCAGTTTGACTGTTGCAGATGACGTTATCTTCAACTGACTTAAATTCTAATTTCAGCAATCTAAAAACAGCAGAATTTGTCAAGCATATTTTGCTAATTGTACTGAACACTCTCAATTTTTGATGACTTCTGCCTTACTCATAATGGATGGTGAAAAGTAATGACAGTCAAAGTACTTGATTGCATAAAAATGAACTTTGGATAGTTTAATATTTTTAATGCTGATGTAAAACACCTCGGCTGGAAAAGGTTAAATAGACAAAATTTGTCTGTTATTCGATAAAACTTGCTTGGATATATACTGTGTTGGCATATTACTGGTTTGCACAAACCAAATCTTAAAATGATAAAAGCTTAGCAAACCGGTTGTTGGATTATCCGAAAATAATCTTATATATTAATAGCCGATATATAATAGCTAAAAATATAATTAATACTATTTCTGTAAATTTTGCAGAGACTGAAAGAGGGTTTTCTGTGATGAACATGATATATTCTGATAAAAGAAATTGTCTTGAAATTAAAAAAGTGGCAAATCTTCTAGACATAAATCTGATAGGTTTTCCATTGGATCTTTGGGACTGCAGTGATTCAGTTCAAATGTGGCTGAGAAACCATAAAACAACTGATGACACTAGAGTCAAAAAGCATCATACTTCTGAATAGAAATATGATGAGAACAGAATTTCAATTTGCAAATATCTTCATAAATAAATGTTTTCTATTAAATTATCAAAATGGTTTCATTCTTTTTGATACTAAAAAGTGATTTGTTTCCATTCTTAGATTGAAAAGAAAATAAGCAGAATAGGTTCTTAAAGATTACATGCCTTTATAGAAATGGTTCCTGGAAATTTAGGATGCCATCACTGCCAACATCCAATCACATGCATACAAGACCCTTATGTTCAAACTCTTGAACAATCCAAAAGGCCTAATGAAGAGCCCTCCGCAGGAGCTAACCTAAATGCCACCTGATAGGGTGGCTTTTAAGCTAGTAATAAATAAATGTTTTCTATTAAATTATTAAAATGGTTTCATTCTTTTTGATACTAAAAAGTGATTTGTTTCCATTCTTAGTTTGAAAAGAAAATAAACAGAATAGGTTCTTAAAGATTACATGCCTTTATAGAAATGGTTCCTGGAAAGTTGGGATGACACCACTATACATACATATATATATATAATAAGACAACGGAACAAATAGGAAATGTTTATAAATTTGACTTGTTTTACTTTTATTTAAAACATCATCAGAATAGGAAATATGGAGGAGAAAAAAATTCTGGCATTTTTTATTTTTGTGTTTTTTTGTGTTTTTTTTTTTTATTGTTTAACTCATGTGCATATGCTCTTAACCAATGAAAAACAAACAACATAAAAATATAAAATACCAGAATTTTCTTCTCTCCTCTATATTTAATTTTCTGATAAAGCTTAAATAAAAGCAAAACATAAAATTTATAAACGTTTTGTATTTGTTCCTTATCCTATCATTCTGTCAGATTACAATCCATATTTGATCCCATTGCATATATATACCGGGTGTAACAGCAAAATTGTCCAAATTATGTAACAGCAAATTAGTCCAATTGTTAGATTAACCTCTGAACTGTTTTATCTTAGAAATGATTAAAGATATCTTACTGGAATTCTCCAAGGTTTTTATAACACTATTGCATTTCAAGCAATAAAAACGTAGAATTACTTTCCAAGCTTAACAGAAGAATCATAGCTAAGAATCGGAATCATGAAGGATTGAAATAAAGTTCAAATATATACATATATATATATATATATATATAATTTCAGGATCATTTTCCAACTGATTCAAGATGATCTTCACTCTCTCTAACGTTCTAACTTTTTGTCCTGGAGTAACAATGTACCTCATATGTTTCATGTGTGATTTCATTTTCAAGTCTTTTTTTACTGCTTTTTGGAATGTCATAGCTGATACTCCTCTCATGTGCCAAATGTTTTATGGATTGAGTTGGATCTTTTCTAATTGACTCTTTAGTTTTAAGTTGAAATGATGATCTCTCTTCCTGTTGTGACCTCCTGATCAAGTTTTGTGATGACTTACCTCGGAGCTCAAAACGTGTGTGAACGTGTCTTGCTTGCATGATAAATCCGAGAGAAAACATGGCCACTGTTGAAGACACGATTTATACGTGCTGGTCTCTTCCAAAACGAGATTGTACCAGTACACATGCAAATTTCAGCAGTCAGACTAGCATAAAAAGGTGATGCGCCAGCAGCACAGAGAGGGTGAGTCATTCAACGGACTTCGTGAAACAGAGTTGAACGTGCGAATAGACTGGCAGACCAAGAGGCGGTTGAAGTAGGCGCGTCTGTTTTGGGTGTCCATTTCACAACTGCCCGGTTTAATGGCCGAGAAAAGAAGTCTCACAATTCATTTCCTTGAGGCGACCGATGGCGAAGAAGAACAGCTGGTTTGCCGGCGAATCCTCTCGTCACTTTTTTGTTTTTTCTCTCTTCTTTTTGCTACAAGTTTTCCTTTGTACTGTTCCCTCTTTTTTAAACTTATTGACTGTTCTCTTGAAGGTTCTTGAATGAACTTTGAAGATGGAAGCCAGAGTATGATTGTTGATACCATTACTGAAGGCCTGAATGATCTTTTTCCTTTCACCATTGCTCAGTTGGGAAGACAGTGGGGATGACACAAAACAATTTTAACATGTATTATTTCTGGTTGAATAATTCAAAGGGTTTTTCAGGGATTCTTAGGAGAAATGGTGTCTAGATGGATATACATCTTATCTGAAAACATGTAAAAAAGAAACTCAATTAAGTTTTTTTTAGAAAAACAGCAAAATTGTCCAAATTATGTAACAGCATAATTATCCATCTCACAAAATGTTTAAACATGGAGATGGATAATTATGCTGTTTATGGTATATATATATATATATATATATATATATATATATATATATGTATAAGGGAAGAGATTATAGTAGTTCCAATGAGAAAAAAAGTGTGTATATTAAATAGAAGTGAGAGTCCACAAAACATTTTGATTTAGATTTTTTTAAATATATTATGCTTTTAAAATAAAGCATAATATATATATTTTTTTTTTTTTAAAAAAGTCTACATTACAACCAAAAACTTTATAGCCCTCTCTTTTAATATATATATATATATATATATATATATATTTTCTTATTTGGTTGGATTGATGTGAGTTTGTGACCCTGAGTTTCACGTTCTTGCGATCATCAGACAAACCCAGGGTCACAAACTCACATCAATCCAACCAAATATGTTAGCTCTATCTCTGATATTGAGTACTTTCTAATAAGTACTGTGCATATAATATATAAATAATTATATATATATAAATTTTATATACACATATATTTTCACATATATATACTTTAAAATTTGTTACCTTTATGGAGAAACAGTACTTGATATTGGAGTTGGAATGGAGCATTTATGGATATATATAGTGTGGACATAGGAATCAATATTGCATCAGTGATATCAATTTCATGCCTCACACAATCATGAAGGGTGCTGAAAAGTCTGTCTCTCTACCCACTTTGCACAAAATCATTTCACTAAGCAGACTTAAGAATACTGATTTTGGTTTCCCCATATATATATATATATATATATATATATATATATATATATATATATATATATATGATGTACTCTGTATCATTTAGAGACGTATAAGGATCTGACTGCTTAATGATTCAGTTATGAAAGTTTGTGCAATAATCTTAAGTAGCATTTAAGACCTGCTAGTAATTTACAAAGGAGGAGGCCATGGATGTGAGGATTGTGAGATGAGATCACTGTTAGATTGGCTGACCTTTTTAGATCTTGCTCTCGCTTCTTGAAGATGATTCAGACAAGCAGATTGAAAATTGCTGAGTCCACTAAAACACGTTGATCTCCATTCTACCCACTCCAAAACTAAGCGCTCAAGGGTGTTATGTGAGATATTGACTGCTGACAAGTTGCTTTTCAGCTTGTCTTTGTATCTCAGCCATGGGCGTCCTACATTCCTGTAGCCCTGATTTAACTGGCTGTACATTAGGATCTTGGGTATCCTGTCATCAGACATTCAAATATATCTAGTATATATATATATATATATATATATATATATATATAAATGATGGTACTAGCTGTGTTAAACTGTGTTTTTTACAATTGTCCTACCCAAATAAAAATAGCGAATAAAAAAAGAAAGAACCAAGAACCTGAAACTATTTAGAAAACAATCGTATAGAATTCAAGTTTTCATGTAAAAAAAAAACCTCCAAACCGAGTAAAAATTGGATCGTAAAGGGCTCAATATTGAAAAGAGATAAAACCTAAAATAAACCTATTCTATTAAATATAAATTTTATAGGTTTCACCTAAACAGATTTCAGGGTGTTTTTATAAAACTTTTAAATCTATATAAAACCTAGATAATTTTATTATATATATATAAAATTTCATGTTTATCTTATTTATATAAATTGTAGGATGAAAATGTGTTTCCCACTTTGTTTTTGGGAGTTTAGTAATAAAATTTTTTTTGGGAATAACGTATGTGTTTCCTGAAATTAACAAAAATGGACTCAGGATGTGAATTCCACATATAGCAATATGAAGAAACGGATGAAACTATATATATATGTAAAACAACAAAATGTATTAATAAAAAAAATACAAAAACAAATAAACAACAAAAATTGTGTAAACAAATGAATGTAGAAAAATTTTTGGTCCAAAAGTATGTAGTGGGTGAATGTGCATGCATGCATGCATACAAATACGGATGTGTGTGTTTTTTGTGTGTGTGTGTAAAAATATTTTCATTTTTGAAAGGGAACAACATTCTCCATGAGAATTGAATTGTTGATTGAATGAGATTTTATTTAAATATACATTATATATATATATATATATATATATATATATTTATTTATTTCAAGACATTTTTATGTTTATTAGAATGGTTCTTTTTATAGATACAAATTTTTAAGTAAATCTCCTTGTTTTGTATATCCAAGGACTTTATATAATTTTATATATCATCAAGGATGATTACCACAATTATTTAATAAATGGTAGATAAAAATTTTTTATGTATGTATCTAGAAGTTCAAGGAATTTTTTCAATTAGAAAATATATATTTATATATATATATATATATATATTTTTATTTCTATTATATTTATTGTTCTCTCCTTTCTCTCTCTAGATATATATATATATATATATATATATATATATATATCAATTATTTAATTTAAAAATATGGTCCCATTGAACACAGGAATTACCATGTTTCAAAAACAGAAACTAAAACTTTAAATTATAGAATTAAATTCAGTAAATTTATAAATAAGTTATTCCAATAATCACTTGAAAATGAAATAGTACTAGTGATTTTAATTCTATAATTGAATTTAAAGTTTTATTTTCTGTTTTAACAAAAATGTTCATGTTTTTTTGATGGGCCATATTTTTAAATTAATAAATTTATAATATTTAAACAGAATTTTATTGAGCACTGTTTTTAAAAAAAAAAAATAATTTTTAAGAATTCCAGATTATAAATTTTACTGTTCTTTCTCATTATTTTAATATAGATTATTTTTTAAAATGTCCATTAATTAAAGTTTTGGTTTCAACCCATTTGGTATCATCAGGCAATGCTTATCAATTGATTTTCAAAGAATAAATCCAACTGAAATCATTATCATTTTCAGTATTATATATATATATATATATATATATATATATGCAGGACATTTGGGTTCTGAAAAATTTTGGATGGCAACTTTTTAGAAAAGGACAACTCTGAATTCAAAACCTGCAGAGGGTCGTTTGGGAACCTTTTGGCATATTCGGTGCAATTTCTCTGTATTCGAAAAAAAAAGTGTGGATGGTTGCACGAAGCCTTCATTTATAATCAAATTATATGTGCTTTGGTAAAATATGTCATTTTATGAAAAAATCACAAACCCTCATATTTGAATAAAAAAGAGAAAAAATTATTTCCTTATACATATATATATATATATATATATATATATATCAGAAAAAAAAACATTTGATTAAAATGAAATATTTAATTTTTTTAATTTTAATTTTACAAAATTTAAAAAATTTTTTTTCTTCCATTTTTAAAATATGGTTATTTGTAAAACAAAAAAAATTTTATTTTTTAAATCAGTTAATTTTATATTTATATTTATGTAAATTTACATTGAGCATTTTAAAAATTTTAAATAAAAAATTAAAAATATCAATAAGAACACCAGATTATATATTACTATTTTTTCTTTTTATTAAATATATATATAAAATTTTTAAAAATAAAATATAAATATTCTTGATATGTAGAAAAAATAATTTTACTAACTTTAGGTAACTATAATACATTTATAGTCTATAAAAAACTAATAATCTAAAAATATTTAAAAATAGTTTTTTAAAATTGTAAAGTTAATTAAAATTGAATTTAACCTAAACTTCTTTTAAATTGTAATTAAATAAATAAATAAAGTTTACTAAATCAGAGAAATGAATTAGCTATTTTTGCCGTAAACAAAAAATTTTACTTAAAAAATATTTAAATATAAAATTTTTTAAAAATATAATATAAATATAAATTGAAAAATAAAAAAAATAATTAACATTTTATAACATTTAACTATTAATACATTTATAGTCTATAAAACTAATAATGAAAATATTTTAAAGTTTTAAATAAAAATTTTAATTAATTAAAATGAATTCTAACCTAAACTTCTTTTTAAAAATCGTAATTAAATAAATAAATAAAGTTTACTAAATCAGAGAAATGAATTAGCTATTATTTTTGCTGTAAAAAAAAAAATTTTACTTAAAAAATATTTGAATATAAAATTTTTTAAAAATAAATAATATAAATATACTTGATATAGAAAAAATAATTTTACATGACTGTAATAACTCTATTTACTTCTATTAAATGAAAAAGTCTATAAAAAACTAATAATGAAAATATTTTAAAGTTGTAATTAAAATTGTACTACATTAAAATGAATTCGTTTATTAAACTTCTTTTAAACTGTAATTAAATAAATAAATAAAGTTTACTAAATCAGGGAAATGAAAATTTTACTATAGTAATATTTAAATATAAAATTTTAAAAATCGTAATATACTTGATGACAATCTACAAACTATAAGATTCTAACTACATTTAAATTGTTCTTGAAAAATTATAGTATATAATAAAATTAAAAGTAAAAATATTTAAAATCGTATTAAATAAAGAGTATTCTTACCTTTTCCCCCCTATAGAAATTTTTTTTATATATTAAAAAAAAAATGCCATAAAGAATTTTAGCCATTAACAATATAAATTAAATAGAAAAAAATCCAGACGACACGCTTTTAACGGATGTTAGATTTCATTGAAAAAATACATCCCTTCCCACCATGAAAAAAAGTAGCAATAACTGATACATTAAAATTTAGACATATTGAACTTTAGACAATTTTGTCTTGAAAAAGTAGATTTATCTGTAACCTTGGAAACATGAATTTTGTTTTCAAAAAATATAAAAAACCCAGTCATTTTAAAAGTTACTCCAAAATTTGCTTGAGGATGAAATGGATATAATGCCTTTAATTTAATTACAAAATTAAAGAAGAGGGTTTTTTAGCTTACATTTTTTGAAACATGGTTAGAGATTTTTGAAAATGCAGCTTATAAAAAAAAACATATATTTTAAATCAATTAATTTATACAATTTTAGTTAAAATGACTTAAAAGGTACTGCAGTTAAATTTTTTATCTAATTTTACTTGTGTTTTTATGATTTTTCTTTTTTTGGATATAAAATATGTAGAGATTGACCAAAAACACTTGGACACACACAACAAAAGGCAAATTTCTATATTAATTTATGTCTTCAAAAATAAAAAACTTTAAGATATACAATTAATGTTTTTTAAAAATAAAAAAATATCCTGTAGTCATTTTTAAAATAACTTACACACACACACACAATATATATATATATATTATATATATATATATATATATATATATATAAATAATGTATTTTAGTAAATAAAGACTTAAAAAAATAAAAAATACATAAAGTGACATATCATTCTGTCAGTTTTTGCCAGGCAAAATCCTTCTCGGAAATGATCCAACAGAATTAATCTGGAATAAATTTTTTTTATATCTTCAATAGCTGATATAACATATCTTAGGCCTATAAAAATTTGCACAAATTGAAGATTTTTTAAACAATATGTTAAAGGCTCAATAACTTTTACAGATCTGATGTTTTATTCAGCACAAGTTGCACATCGTAGAATTGATACAGCAACATGAGACGATTAAGAAAATCTGTTCAAGTTTAGAGCTAGGCAAAAAAAATAAAAAAAAAATTTATTTTATCTTTAATTATATTTTGTATGTGTGTTATTATGTATATATATAATATGTATATATATATATATAAAGGTAAAAAAAATGGACAGATAAAACATAAGAAATAGTATGCATGAATATGTTTGTACAAAAAACAAGCATCTATAATATGCATGTGTATATATTTGTATGTTTGTATGCAGGCATGCACGGCTATATATCAATGTGCATATATGTGTGTACATGTAGGAGAAAAAAATGGTTGTTTTCTATGTATATATCTGGTTGTAAGTGTATTTAGGTGTGCAAATGAGATAATGTGTGTGTGTGTGTGTGTGTGTACATATATACATAAATATATATAAAACCCTTTATTCTACATTCAATACCATCACTTGATAAGACACCAGAAGTGTTGAAACAAAATGGCTATTTTGTAGTGATTTTATAACATATTTATGTTATTTTTTAAATAATAAATATATATATATATATATACATATATATATAAAGGATATTGTTGGGAAAAATACAAAAAAAATTTCTACATGATTATATTGAGCCCTCATTTAAATATTACGTACAGTGTAATTATACTCCATGTGTTTCCAAATTTTTTGGGAATATTATTATATATATATATATATATATATATATATATATATATATGTTTCCAAGTGACTCTTGGTCATCAGTGTTTGTTGAAAAAATCATTGACAATTTAAAAAAATATACCATAGTTTAAGTTAGATGTTAAAATGATTCCTTTATTTTAACTAAAACATATAATTTTTAAAACTCTGTGCATGAAATTGACAATGGTATTTCCTGGGCAAGAAAGCCTGACAAAGCCCAGCTCTATCCAGGTTGAAGATTTACAAGATGATGATAATAATGATGGTGAATTGAAATAGAGACAAGCAGGTTCTTTGAATATTTCTGTAATTTGGCTTCATATGGCACAAAGGTGTTCACCAGTTTTTATACTTGTAAGTGTCCACCTGCTTGTCTATCCAACCTTCAAAATAAGCATTCAAAATTCTGGCCTTTTGACTAGGCTTGAACACCAAATATCAATGCAATGATGAAGGCAGGCTACAACAGTTACTTATTAAACTTATCTTTGCGCAGTGGAACAGCCAATAAGAATGGATGTTAATTAATATGCTAATCATTGTGCTATGGTGGTTGCCTTTTCAATGTTTCCCTGCTTCATTTTTTTCTGATTTTTATTTATTTCATGTTGTTTCTTGTTTTACTTTTTAGCCAACAATTTTTACCCAGATGTAGTTGATCAATTTGGCCGCACCCCGCTCATGTATTGTGTACTTGCTGATCGGCCATACTGTGCGAAAATTCTAATCAAGGCTGGGGCTAATGTCAATCTAAAGGACAAAGGTGGACGCACAGCTCTCCACGGTGCTGCACAAAAGGTAAGTGCAATTTACCTTTGTAATTAATAAATTGTGATTCTTATCTATCATCGTTGCTTTGTGATGCCTCTCTCACAGATGGACACACACAAACACACGTGTGTTTCTGCATGTGTGTGAGTAATGATGTTGAACCAATCATTGAATTCACACATATGGGGATGAACTAAACAAAATTGTACCTTTTCTCAACATCTTATTAATATAAAACAAAAACAAATTAGATTTTAAAGTTTAACGCAAAATCACAAACAAAAACGATTTAATCAATTTTAAATTCCCACAATAGCCAAAAAATAAAATCAGGACTTATCATAGAACTCTCATATTAGTAGTTCTCAAATGGTGCAGCACGCCTTATAGGTGTGGCCAAAGAGGATAGCAGGTGAGGCAGAATAATTGAAAGACATAGATAATTTCAAAAAATTCATATGCTAAAAATAAATATGATTTCAAAATTTAAAATATTATTATGGATGATGTGTAATTGCATTGTGATATTTTTGCATTATATCAAGTATTAAGAATATAGTAACTAGGGTTTGCAAATTGGAGGAGAGAGTTATCAATGATAATGTTCTGACTTCGATTCCACGGTTATCTTCCTTTAACCCTCTCTCTGTTTTTTTATTTTTAAATATACTTTTTATCGCATTAAATTTGGTGAGGCATGAGCAAATTTTCTTTCTGAAAATCCAGCTCAGAGAAAAAATGTTTGGTAACCACTGTCTTAGATTATACAGTCTAGAATACTGCAATTTAGACATCTTCTCAACCACATCATTTCATCCTCATTGCTCGGAAATAAGCATACAAAGTACACAAGTCCAAAAAGTAGTCACCACTGACAACAGAAACATAAAATTCATAATCCTACCCTCCAACACTCTATTAACAAAATTTGAGAACCAACGAGTTATCCCTAACACTAAGATCATTACCACTATCTCTAAGATGTTAGCAAGAAACATAGATCCAACACCACATCAAATGCTGGGATTTATAATATAAAATGCCTGCAATTCTAGAAGAGCTACATGGCTGAAACATCCAGAAATCTAAAAGCCCACATCTACAAACATAAGAGAGACCTACATTGGGACAACACTTTGAACTCGCTTGTGACAGACAGAAATAAAACAGGCAATAACTCTGATTTAATAAATGCCACTCAATAAGAAAAGAACATAATTTATTACATAGAAAATATTTGGAAGGAATACTGATAAATATTTTCCCATCAATAAATATATGCCAAGCACACTTTATTATATCACCAACTTCTATAAAATCCATACTTAAAGAATTTAAGATCAGTCTACCTCCAACCACATTCTTCCACTCCCAGACTAAACAACTAGAATTGTGATACATCAACACACAAGAATTATGCACACAGACCTTACCTGACATGACAAATAAACTTGACATCTACTTAACAAATGAAAATAAAAAATAACAGAATTTTCTTTTCTTCTCCATATTTAAAAGCTTAAATAAAAGTGAAACATGTTAACTTTATAAACATTTTCCTATTTGTTCCTTATCCTCTCATTCTATCAGATTCTAATCCATATTTGATCATCTATATAGTAATCACATAAAACACACAATGTATATAATATTTATATGTATATATCATATATATTCCAAAGATTCTCATAGCCAGGGCTGATAGTGGGGACAATATACCAGTCTATAAAATGCTTCTTTGGCAAGTGTGTAAAATAGCATCTGACAACATTAATCCAGCTCCAAGCAGGAGAATGGGCAAAGGCAGACAACTGGTGTCTACCTAGGTTAGATGGAGTTCGATAGTCCAGGAAGGCAATTTTTCTAGTGGAAGATAAACCCTGATTTTAAACCTCCACTGCCTTGTGACCATATCCAAACATGGAAATATCATGGGATAAATCTGGACAGAAAACCTGGATTGGAGGTCTGAAACTAGACGGATGTCAACACAGACAACTTTCAAGCGCCTCCTGCAACCAAGACGGCCACAAATGTAATGTCCTGTATTACTTTGGCTCTTGTTGTCACGGTCAAGAGTGTGAGGTGTGCTTGTAGTTTGGACAGTACATGTCCTCTATATACCCTTATCCTGGCCTTCACCTTGGAGAGGTCATCAAGTCTCACCTCAATGACTGAATTTTGACGAAACATGTCATTACTTTTATCTTGCAAAACAAACAGATGGCCGACTCTGTCATGATCACATCTAATGGTTTGCCAAAACTGTTTCAGATTGTTGGCCTACTTGACTCAATCTTCAAAGATATTCCTATTAATCTCAAGCATTCGACAGCCATATTATACTGAAACACCAGTTCTCATACGATCACCAAAGTTAAGCAACATCAAGCTTGGTCATTACTTAGATGGGTGACCACTTTGCCATGCCTGTTGCTGTAAGCTTGGATGTGCAGTGGTCTAAACAACTTAGGCCCTATCACATTGAAACACCGGTTCTCATATGATCACTAAAGTTAAGCAACATCGAGCTTGGTCAGTACCTAGATGGGTGACCACTTTGGAATACCTGTTGCTGTAAGCTTGGATGTGCAATGGTTTAAACAACTTGGGCCATATCAAATTGAAACATCGGTCCTCATACAATCACTAAAGTTAAGCAACATTGAGCTTGGTCAGTACCTAGATGGGTGACCACTTTGGCATGCCTATTGCTGCAAGCTTGGATGTGCAGTGATCTAAGCAACTTAGGCCATATCACACTGAAACACCGGTTCTCATACGATCACCAAAGTTAAGCAATATTGAGCCTGGTTAGTATCTAGATGGTTGACTGCTTGGGAATTCCAGGTACTGTGAGTTGGATGTATGGGTAGTATAATGGATAATGATTTAGAATTGATAATTGGAGAACTGAGTTGTAATTACAATCCGGTTCATCATATTCACTTACATGCAAATACCTGTGGGGGAGGTATGAAGCTGCCTCTTCTCCCCCCAGATATGAGTTAAATAGTAGTAGGACTTGTATCAAAAAATCATTCTGAATGTACATTCTATGAAATAACTGAACTTGAAGCCAAACCTAAGAGGTGGGTTTCTGCAGTTTTTAATTTTTGTTTCTAGTGGTCATTTGATTTTTTTTTCTTTTTCTTGATTTCTTCACAGAAATAACTACCCCATGTAATCTTCCTTTTGAATTTTTTCTTTTTCTAATTGATGTACTCTGTAGTATTTTAGTGTTTAAATTTAAGTTTAAATTTCACATTTGAATTGTATGTTTCCATTACAATTAATATTTAACAGCCATCATGTTTTTGTTTTTGTTTTTCTTTCTTTCTTTTTTTTTTTTTTTTTTTTTTTTAACTTCTGCTGCTATTGAGTTTACCAACTGGCCATTCCTTTATGATTCTAGAGAAACCCCTACTACCTATTACCTCCTCTCTCTCTAAATTTACTAGAATGTCAGTTAAACATTGCATGGTCAAAAATTTCTGTGGGCCATCAATCAACTCTCCAAAAAAGTTGTCTGAATGTACATTCTTTGACCATCCTGGGTAAGACGATAAACAATGTCCAAAAGCAAGGCCTCTGATCAGGAGGTTTTGAGGAGCATGAAACCACCTCTTAATTGCTGGTGTTCCCAGGTCCACCCTGACCTGGGGTGGTAGCACCTGTTAGGGTCCCAACTATGGGTAAGTAGTCAGCCCCTAAACTGGGATCAAATCACTATGTAAGTGTAAAAATAGGTTTTAATACCAGAAATACTTTGTAAAAAATATTTATTACCAGCAATACTTTTCTGAAGAAAAATATTACCAGAAATAAAAATTTTCTTGGCATTAAATAACCCATTGAGGTTGATATGCCATAAAACAAACCAAACATTCTTTGAAATAACTGGAAGTCAAACTCAGGATTGTTTTTTGAAAGTTCATTCAGAGATAGGTCTCTGCCAGTTTTAATTCTTTCTTGAATTTCTAATGGACATCTTGACTAGTTAAAACTTAGTAACATTTTTTTTTAATAGGAGTAGATAATCTTTCCTGTTGCTCAGTTAATACTCTTCATCCATCTCTTTAACAGGAGTAGAGGTTCATCCCTTGTTTCACTTTTAGGAAGGAGTTCCCAGTTCCTTTCTTTTTCTCAGGCCTTAATAGTAGAGCTGTCATGAATATTTTGTGATATGTGTGGATGGTGACAACATTTCTTCATACTGAGGGTACTAAGTTGACAGTTCTCTGGTTGCTGCTTCTCAACTGGTAGTTAGGAGACTGAACATTTGTGTGGCATCTAGAGAGGCTTATGTGATTAACAGTCGCATAATATTGGGGTTATTGCAGTACCATATTGTGCATGGAAGGGTGTTCCTCCGGTGGGCAACCCCAAGGCCAAACTATATTGCAGTCTGTACCAGTTCCCTTCTCGAACATTAGATGACTGACTGCTGCTACTACCGTAGACCTTTTCCTTGCCAAAATAACACACAATGACTATAAGCAACCAAAAGTATAAAATTAAACCAGATCAGCAAAAAACACCTAAACTCCTCAACCATTCTATCTCCAACATTCGTAGTATTCGTACCAACTTCTGTAGAGCAGAATCGTTCCTCTTCAAAAAGTATCCGGGCAAACAAGCTCTCTGCAAAACTAATCCTAACTCTTCAATCTCTTCCTCTGATTTCTCAATTCCTGGCCATCTTCCTCTCTTTAGGAAGAACTCTTACAGGTAGGGAGGAGTAGATGCAATAATATTGATAAGTCTAGAGTGTCACGTTTAAACCTCAGTGTCAGTAGTTACTCATTTTCTTCCTATATGACAGTAAATTAGGCAACAAGAGCTAAAACTTTTAAGGAAACTTGATGCAGTATTGGGTTAATTACGTTGTTGTTATTATTATTAAATATGTGTTAAAACCCTTCCTCTGCTGCAAAGTGAGCTCATAAATTAGTTTTGTAAAGGCACACAATCTTCAATTTTTAGATGATTTTTTGAAATCCTTAGGGCGGTCCTATAGTGACCTATAGTGTACATCATTAGAACATATTTGTGTGTTTACCAAACATGTGAACAATGATTTCATATTTTCAGTACAGCATAACATTTTTAAGCAAATTCTTTTCACCAATTAATGGTACAAAAATGAATGTTAGTATTCAAATTTGTTTTTGAGTTTTGTAAAACTAAACCAGCTCAACAAAAAACACCTAAACCCCACAAACTATCTTTTGCCAACATTCATGGTATCCTCTTCAAAAAGTCTCCGGGCAACCGAGCTCTCTGCAAAACTAATTTTGACTCTTCAATCTCTTCTGATCTGTCGATTCCTGGCCATCTTCTTCTCTTTAGGAAAGACTCTAACAGGTAGGGAGGAGTAGGTGTGATAAGCAACAATAGACTACAGAAGAACTCAAAATTAATCTCTGCATTTAAGTATTGCATTAATATTTAAGCTTACCTTTTAAAAGTTCAACGATAATTCTTCTGCCAACAATTAATTTAAAAACAATTTGATGTACGTAGAAACTTACTTTCCATACGAACTATTATTTTTATTTCATGGGTGACTTTCACTGGATTTCTCAGATAATTTTGATTATTCCCAAATTTATTTCCAAATTATGAAAATTTTTATCGGACAAAAAATATTGTCACTAAGAAACCACGTTTAAAAAAAAAAAAAAAAAAAAAAAAAAAAAACCTAGTAATGAAAACTTGGGGATCCAAAATTTCAAGATTGCGGATCTGGATCTAGCCTAGAATGTTTTTAATTTGCTAATATAGTTGGCCTGATTCCAAAATGTTATATGTTGGGCTACAGCTTGTAGGAGTAAGTTGAAAAAGTATGATACACTGACATTCACATTTATTTTTTATATATATATATATGTATGTATATATAATTTTTTTTTATATATTCTTTTGATTGAAATGGTTTAATTGAGTGAAAAGGAAAAGTTCAATCTATATAATTGTATCAATAATATTTTTTATTCTTACAATTATGGAGAAACTCTTGTAATTTCAAACCATAAACCTTTTCTTATATGAAAATCAATGAAATCCTATAATCTATAGTGGCTTATTTAAATAACATTATCTCCTTGTCTATTAGATTAGGGAAGATAGATTCAATAGCTATTTGATTTCTGTGCCCAGCAATGGAAGAAAATTAGGAATCAAATGAAGAATTTGTTGTCTTTGAGATTATTTAGAGAATTTTCTGGTGTTGATTGATTGATTGTCACTTTTTATTTAATGTCTCATTAAATTATCTTCATAAAACGTATTCTCAAAAGACTTATGTGAGAATCGACTGAAAATAAACTTATTTAGCACTACATGACCATTATAGAAGAGTCAGTGTACCATAAAACTACATTTGATTCATTTGTGCGGAATCATGTTATTTTGATCAATAGAGATTGTAAAATTGCTACTCCCTCCCCTTACTACACCTCTTCACCACCCCTGCCAGCAAGATTCATATTGTTGCCTTGGCATTAATAGGGAGGCACTGGAAAAGCCTATTTGAATAAAATAAATCTTGACTTTATATTGATTCATGGTCCACACTCATTTCATCATTACATCTTGGCTTTTTTTTTTTTTTTTTTTTTTTTGAGTTAATTATATTCCATTACAATGCATCTGTTTTGCTTGTAGAACGATTGTGGAGACTTGACCTTTGAATTCTATAAAGTGATCTTTTTAATTCATTCTCTTTCATACACTTTCTCCCTCTCACACACTCTCTCTTTTTCTTCTTTTGCTGTTTTGCTTCTCTATCACTTTCTCATCTTCATTTACCTTTTTTTTTTATCTTGCTGTTTCACTAACGGCCGTCTGTTCATGTTCTCTTTCCTTCATCACTTTCTTTCGTTGCTTTGCTCACTTTTCTCTTTCTTTTCCTCACTCAGTTTCTCTTTCTCTTGTTTTTGCTCACTTTTCTCTTTCTTTTTTTTCCTCATTCACTTGTTTCTTTCTTTTTCTTTCTCACTTTTCTCTTTCTTTCTTAATTTTCTCTTTCTTTCTTTTCCTTGCTCACTTTTCTCTTTCTTTCTCTTGCTCACTTTTCTCTTTCTTTCTCTTGCTCACTTTTCTCTTTAAAAAAAAAAACTTTTGAAAACTTTTCTCTTTCTTTTTTCTCAATTTTCTCTTTCTTTCTTTCTCTTGCTCCTTGTCAAATTTTCTTTCTTTTTTTCTTGCTCACTTGTCTCTTTTTATTGCTCACTTTTCTCTTTCTTTCTTTTCCTTGCTCCTTTTTCTTTCTTTCTTTTCTTTTTCTTTTCTCTCTTTTCTTTCCTTGCTTTTCTCTTTCTTTCTTTCTTTTTTTTTGCTCTTTTCTTGTTTCTTTCTTTTCCTTGCTCACTTTTCTCTTTCTTTCTTTTCCTTGCTCACTTTTCTCTTTCTTTCTTTTCCTTGCTCACTTTTCTCTTTCTTTCTTTTCCTTGCTCACTTTTCTCTTTCTTTCTTTTCCTTGCTCACTTGTCTCTTTCTTTCTTTCCTTGCTCCTTGTCTATTTATTTCTTTTCCTTGCTTCTTTTCTTTCTTTCTTTTCCTTGCTCAACTTTTCTCTTTCTTTCTTTTTCCTTGCTCAACAGCCATCTTTTTTTTTTTTCTTTTCTTTTTTAAAAAAAATCCTTTCTTTCTTTCTTTCTTTTTCCTTTGCTCACTTGTCTCTTTCTTAATTTTCCTTGCTCACTTGTATTTCTTTCTTTTCCTTGCTCTTTTCTCTTTTTTAAAAAAAAAAATTTGTCTATTATTTTCCTTGCTCACTTTTCTCTTTCTATTCCTCAATCATGTTTTCTTTTTTTTTCTCCCCCTCACTATTTCTTGTCTTGCTTTCATTACCTTTCTTTTCTCTCTCTCTCTCTCTTCTGCTTAATTCCCTCTCTATTTTTATTTCTCCTTTTTTTATTTTACTCTCTTTCATTATAACATTTTTCTTTCATTTCCCTTTCTCTTCCAATTTCTCATTAATAAATTTCTTACCTATCTAAAATGCTCTTTGAAGCCTGATTCATAGAGTCCCTAGTGAAGATCAAACTCACTAACAATGACTTGTGTGACTGTTGTCTGAACCCTCCAATCCAGCTGCTGCTTCTATCTGAGTAACAAAAAAAAAAATTATTTTCCTTTGAATTCTTCAGTGTTATACCTATGTTATGAGATTCTTGTGCTAAGATGTTGAACACTGAAATGAATGGTGCCATTTTAAATCAATATTGTTTAATTTCGTGTACCTCAGAACTCAGTTATACATTTTCCAGAAATATATATATCACTAAATATTTTATATATATATATATATATATATATATATATATATATAAAAAGAAAGAACAATAAGATATATAATATAAATTGTTCTTATTGATATTTTTTTTTTATTTTTAAAAATAGTGCTCAATGTGAATTTACAGAGCATAAATTAATTTGGATTTAAAATATGTTTTTTTGCTATAGCAGTAATAACCATGTTTCAAAAACTGAAGCTAAAAACTTCAAATTTAATTATATAATTAAATTAAAAGCATTAGTTCTGTTTCATCTTCAAGTGAATTTTGGAATAACTTATTTTTAATTTTTTACTGATTTTTATTTACAAATAAAATATCTCTAAAAGGTAGGATGCAACTGTAATGAATCAAAAAATATGCAATTAAACCTAAACAGATTTGCACAAAAATTTTATGCACACAATACCAAGTTATATTTAAGAAAGGCCAAAACTGACTTTTGCATTTCCCAACTCCCATCGATTTTAAAATAATTGATTTTTCATGCTTCTATGGTTGTTTTATATAGTTTACAATTCTTCATTTAGTACTGTCCAGAGTGAGAGCCAATAGCTGCCTGCCACGAACAGGCAGGAATTTTTATTAATTTTGTAGAGCCAACAGCTGACTGAAGAAATGTTATCTTTAACATATACATAGCATGCAAAAAAAATCGATTACTGCATTCATCACAGTGGGAAAAATTTAAATCTAAATGGCACTTTACTCCAATTGGCTCATTAAATTTTTTAAACTCAACGTTGATTCTGATTCTGCAGAACTGGGTTGGGTGTGAAAAAGTATTTGTTGTTAACATTCTTTTTCATTATATTTTTCCAGTTAGGAGTCCTTTTTTAAAACTGATCGTTTTGTGTTCATTTTGTTTAGTTTTTTTTTTATAACAGATTTAAATTTAGTATAGAACTTAGAAAATTTTTGCAGTGTGAGATAGGAAATTTTTTTGAAGGCATGTAGCAACATCAGCATGACAAAAGGCACTCCTTTAAAAGGCAATCAAAATAAAAATATTTTAAGTCAAAAATTTGTCTATTAGCTGCTGTATGATTCCCAATTGAGATTTTGAATCAAGCACAGGCAATATTTTATATGATTTATATAAATAAATATCATAATTTACTGTTTCATAGGATACATGTTTATTATTAAATTCAGACAGATTGTGTGAATTTGTTCATTTTCATTAACTATTGTTACATCAATTATGAGTTATGTTCAAAAAAGAGATTAAGTTTATTTTATCAAGTTCATTTGTCAATTCCAAAAATTCTGACATCCGTTAATGCATGTCTTCTGGGTTTTTTTATTAACAGCAAAATTATATTTTTTATAATTTTTTTTTTTTATTTGTATTTTATCGATTCTTTTCTAATTTGTTTATAATATAAATCAATATTTTTATTTAACTACAATTTTTAAAATATTTTTACTCTTAATTACTAATAGACTTAATTTTTTTTTTTTAAAATAAATGTAATATATTTATTGAAATTATTTAAAATGATTTTTTATATCAAAATACTATATCCCATTTTTTAATTTTATTTTTGAATATTATTTAAGGAAAATTTTGACAAAATAACAAAAAAATAACTATTTTATTTCAATGATTCAGTAATTTTCATTTAACAAGAAAGATTTTAATTAGATAATTAGTTTCTTTTGTATGTGTGTGTATATATAAATATATATATATATATATATATATATATATATATATATATACATTTCTGACGTTATGAGTTAAAAACCATCTTCAGGACATATTCATAAATTATAACATTATCAATACAACATGACAAAGATATATATATATATTATTGAATAATATAGACATATTGTGTCTACTTCTTTATATACTAATCCTTTCCAATTGTCTAATTAGTTTCTTGGTGTTAATATGAAATTAATCAAGGAAGGCACCATAGTGCATATAACATTTAATGCCATTTTACATTTTTACCAATTCCCAGTCCACTCCCTTATATTGGAACACTTGCTTTATAAAGAGTTTCATGACATGTTGTGGATTAAAGTGTACACGCCAGTGACTATATGAACTCTTCCAATACTATAAAGAGTTCCCTGGTATGAGGTTGTGAGTGGTACTCATATTGGAGTCTCTCTTCATACTTAACTAAACAGGCATTACAACAATAGCCTTAGAATTATATATAGAGAATACTTAATAAATTACATTATACAAAGTATGAGTGTGTGTTATAACAGTAACCTTACAAGAGGAAACATTACAATATAACTACAATGGATAAATTTTACAATTCTAAAATAACTAAAACAGCATGCGGTCGTGCATATTTTTAAAAATCACTCTCATAATTGAACGCAGATTTTATCACAGTTACAATAAGTTTGTAATTTACTCCTGAAGAGGTCAAAAGTACTTGGGTTAAAAAGAAAATTAGGGCACCTTCTTTGATGAATTTCATCTTAACATCAAGAAGCTGATTAGAGAACTGGAAAGGATCAGTTTAAAAATAAATAGACATAATATGTCTATATTATACAATGAAATATGTTTGAATGAAGATATGCTGCCTAAAATGTGTATTTATTTAATTTTTTTTGTGTTCATAGAAATATTTTTGTTTTTTGGACACATTATGTGTAAAAACTATCCAAAATATGATCATCCACATGTTAAAAAGATTAAAAAAAAAAAAGGCTAAAAATAATGAAAGCACTAATAAGGAAAAAAGAAAAAGCCAATACTCAATAACATTAACTATGAAAATGACCATGATGTGCTGACCATGTTTGTAAGGAAAAATATTCAAAAATAACTTCAGATAGGTACATAAAAAAAAAAAAAAAAAAAAAAAAAAAAATAAAAAAATTAAAAATCACTTAAAATAATGACTAAGAGATACCCGAAAATGTTTGAAATTATATTGCAGAAATTTTGGACAATTTTTTACACATGTATCCAGAAATGAAAACACTTTTACGAATTAAAAGAAAAATTAAATAAAAAATTTTCATTAGTACCTTTGTCAGTAGTCTTTATCAAAATTTGTATAAAAAACAAATTAATATCCATATATATATATATATATATATATATATATATATATATATATATATATATATAAAATGAATGTGTGTGTGTGTGTGTTTATAAAATATTGAGCATAAAATTTACTTCTCTATTTTCATTAAATATAAAAATTTCATTAACCTTGATTATACCCAGTTTGGAACACCATAAAAAAAGAATTTTTTTCTACTTTATAATGCTGTATATATATTTTTGGAATAAAATAAGAGGTCATTTATAAAAACATTTAATTTAAAATTACGTCAAAAATAAATAAGAATTGAAACAGTTTTTGGTTTGTTTTTTTATATTGAATGAGGATATGACAGATTTTTTAAAATAAAATTGACCAGGAAAAAAAAATATCCCTAAATTAAGAAAAAAAATTAAATCATTTAAATCATTTTTATAATATAATATCATTATTTTTTAAAATACAATAATTAAATTTTGTTATAAACATGAAAGAAAATAATATTTTTTAAAATAAAAATGTTTAATTGGATAAAATGTTATGTATTAAAGATTATCCTAAATCAGAACATGTCAATAATGAGACCACTTTACAAAATTTTCTAAAAAAAAAAATAAGTTGACAATAGAAAAAGATTAAATATAAATGTTGTTGCAATTTTAAACTGAATAACAGTTGCCCTTGTGCCAGACTAAATAAATACTTATCTATACATAACATAATTTGTACTGAATAAATAAGATTGTCCATGAAAAATTTTACAATTTTTATTATTATAAATTTGAATTATTACTGGAGTTTTTAATTCAATAAATATCTCTTGGGTAATGTAATTTCATTGGTATTTTTAAGGGTGGCTGCAAAAAGATAGCTAGTATGAAATTTTTCAAATTCAATGTAGTTGAATTTATGATTTTTCTATTATAAAGAGACAAAAGACAGTAGATAAAGTCTTAAATTGAACCCAAACCATTTAACAAGATTTTAAAAAAATAAATAAATAAATAAATAAAAAAATAAAAAAAAAAAAAAAAAAAAAAGATAAAAAAAATAAAAAAAAAAAAACTACAGCACCTTCCATGATGAATTTCATCTTAACATCAAAATTGATTAGAAAACTGGAAAGGATCAGTTTAAAAAATAAATAGACATATATGTCTATATTATACAATGAAATATATTTGAATGAAGATATATATATATATATATATATATATATATATATATATATATATATATATAACGATGGAAGGAACACAAATATTCGTACACATACAAATTTTTAATTTATTGTATTCCCAACTAATGAATAAACATACTTTTCATATAATTAACTGTACACAGATGCATAATAACTAAATATGCATAGAAAACAAAAAAAATATTGATTTAATAGAAATAAATCCCATTTATCCATTTTAATGGGTGAAAAAAGTATTCGTACAATGCAAATTTTAGATTTTAAAACTTTTAAATTGCTTTAATACTCTAGATTATTCAAGTGGAATATTCTAGAATGTTCCAATAATGTTATCAGTAGTTATTTTTAGCCTAAAAATACAAACAGAACATTCTGTAATTGATATTCATGCAAGAAGGTTATCATCATGGCAAGAGGTAAAGAATTGACAAATTCAAAAAAGAACTGATTGTTAAGCTCTGGAAAGAAGGTAAAAGTTACAGGAAAATCTCAGACAACCTGAATATTCCATTTACTACCATTAGTTCATTCATTGCAAGGTATAAAAAACTCAAAACTGTTGAAAATCAAAAAAGAACAGGTACTCCACGGAAGATTTCTTCAAGATCTTCGAGGAAATTAATGCGTCAAATTAAACAAAATCCAATGGTTACTCATCAAGAGTTGCAGGATGATTTGCTTTTATCAGGAATCTGTGTCACTAAACGGACAATAAGCAATGAAATTCATAGGAACAATCTAAAGTCACGCTCCCCTCGGAAAACTCCACTGCTATTGAAAAGACACAGAGATGCCAGGTTGAAATTCGTTTGTGAACATAAGGATAAGGAAAAATCATATTGGGAAAGAGTATTATGGACAGACAAAACCAAAATTGAGTTGTTTGGATGTAATTCTAGAAATCATGTATGGAGGAAAGATGGCAATGTATTCAAACAAAAGAACACAGTTCCAACAGTGAAATTTGGTGGTGGCAGCATCATGGTTTGGGGATTTTTTTCTGCAAAAGGTACTGGCAACATATCAGTAATAGTTGGTAGAATGAATCATACATATCAAAATATTTTGGAAACAAATTTAATGATTTCGGTTGAAAGTCTTGAACTTCCTCCTGATTGGATCTTCTTAAGCACACGGCAAAATCTACAAAGCGATTTCTTGTTGAAAATAATGTAAATATCCTGAAATGGTCAAGCCTGTCCTCAGATTTAAACCCAATCAAGAATCTGTGGTGTTACTTGAAAATTCAAATCCAATCAAGAGCACTAACAAACATCCTGGATCTGAGACTGTATGCAAAGAAGAATGGAACAAAATACCAATTAAAATTTGCAAATAAGTAATTGAGAACTACAAGAAGAGGTTGGTTGCTGTAGAAGTGAATAATGGCTATTCTACAAAGTATTAAGTGAAGATTATATATTCTTTTTTGTATTGTACGGATACTTTTTCACCCATTAAAATGGATAAATGGGATTTATTTCTATTAAATCATTTTTTTTTATTTTTTTATGCATATTTAGTTATTATGCATCTGTTACAGTTAATTATATGAAAAGTATGTTTATGCATTAGTTTAAATACAATAAAATAAAAATTTGTATTTGTACAAATATTTGTTTACCCCCAGAATTTAAAATATATATATATATATATATATATATATAATAATATACATAAAATATTTGTTAAGAGAAATATGCATTAATCAAGTTGGAAGACCAGATTTGCAAGATCCTGTTTTCATGTTTTTAAACTATATTTAAATTTAATATATATATACACACATATATATATATATATATATATATATAGAGAGAGAGAGAGTAAAGATAACAGATCTGATGGTATATAATCCAAGTGGATTCTAGTAATATAAAATATTAAAATCAATTTTAAAAAGAGCTTTTATATTTATTATTACATAGCAAATAATTAATAAACAATAAAATCCCAAATCATATATTCAAAATTGTTTAGTCTATTTCACCAAAAAAATATAATTGTTTTTGTCTTATCCATTTTATGTTTTTGGAAAAGTTCATGAATATATAATATATATATATATATATATATATATATATATATAATAAAATTAAATGTTATTTATCTTATACTAATTAATCTATTTTTGGAAAACATCTTAAAAGGAAACTTGATTGCAAAATTTGACAATTAAGTCTTCTGACAAGTGAATGTAATCTCTGCAAAACTCAGTTTTAGGATGAGATAAGTGAACATTTAATTTTATTGATTTCTATTATTACTCTATTGATATTGAGCATTTTCATGACAGAAAATAGTCAGCTGTTTTCTTTTTTATCTTTGAAGGACAATTTTTATATATAAAAATGAAACTCTATTATCCCATTCAAATAGAAAATTTCAGTAGGATATTCTCCCTTTTTTATTTTCTAAATTTAATAAAAAACGTTTGTTAAAAAGATGAAATTTGATGTTTTTTTGTTTTTTGTTTTTTTTAAAGAAATAAGAATTAAAAAAAAAAGAAAAAGAGGAACAAACAACAAATAAGGAAAATTTCACAAAAAGAAAGATGTGAAGATAAAAAAAATTTAAAATTTTATCTTCTTTTTTCCTTCCTTTGATTTAATTTTTTTAAACAGAAAAATATTAAAAATATTTTTTAAATATTAAAAAAATGCAATGCAATGACAAATTTTAGGAAATGTCTCTTATGAAATGGAAATCTGAATCTTAAAAAATCTTTTTTCATTTAAATGTAAACAACATTTATATGCATTATAATATATATGTTGATATATTTTTGTAGGTCAGTTAAAAAATTTTATATTATCAGTTCATACTTGTTTTTATTTACCCACCGTTAATTTACACATATATATATATATATATATATATATATATATATATATATATATAATACATAGCATTTATTTTTAAAAATTTATAAATATATAAAGTAGAGCAATATATATATATTTTTTATGATGGAATGAAAATTAAAAAAACATTTTGAAATAATTAAAAAGAAATTTATTGTTTTCAATATTTTGATTGTACAAAAAACCTGAAAATGAATACAATCAAAATATTCAAAATATGATAGAAAATGTATATATATATCAATATTTTTTATTATGAAAATTTAATAATAAAAAATAATATATATATATGTCAAATGCTGGGATCATTTTATCATCATCAGATAAACAAAGGAAGACTGCTTTTTGACAAATATTACTATGGTGAGATTAAACCTGGGTCTTATGGTCAGAATACAAATGTTCTAATCATTGTTATAAAAACCATAGAGAGTTTTTAAACTTTTTTAAAATTGGGAATACAGAACCTTAAATTTTCATCGATAATTATTATAAATCAAAGTCACAAGTCATTATGATCAAAAGGCTTGACAAAATTGGCCTTATTCACATACAATTGATCACATTAGATAAAATGCTCATTTATAAGAAACAGTAATATAAACACACAGAGCAGGTGTCTGCAATAAATTAATTTTTATTTTCATTTTTTGACAGGTATCTTTGAATTAAATTGGCCAACTTATAATATATATATATATATAATTTGAAGAACAGGTGAATATATATATATATATATATATATATATATTTGATACATATAAATATGTATAAATATATAAATATATATATATATATGTGTGTGTGTGTGTATATATATATGTATATATTAAATATATATATATATATATATATATATATATGAATGTGTGAAAAAAAAATTATATATAAATTATATATATATAATATATATATATATATATATATATATATATATATCCCAGTATGTTAATTATGGGTATTTACATAATGAAATTTGCATTTCTGACCATTCTAGTCTAATTCAAATTCTATCAAGAAATCTGATCAAAGTATCCCAGGTGGAAAATTGAGAACCCGTTGGATGCTTAAATTTTTTAATTATCTTCTTAATTAATGTTCCCAAAAAAGACAAAAAAAAACATTTAAAAACAATCACATATATATATATTATTCTAAAAAATATATAAGCACTAAAACTTCATAAGGTAATAATTTATTTCATTAGGGTTGTTTTTACGACCATAATTCTTTAGACCATCAAATCCAAATGCTTTTGGATTTGAAAGTCTGAAAAATTATTGCTGTTTCTAACATCTCTCCTGGATTTATATCCTTTTGTAAATATCCACATTGATCATTAAGTGAATCATCTTCAAGAAGTGAGAGCAAAATCTAAAAGGTCAGCCAATCTAAAAATGATCTCATTCCAGAATCCTTACTTTTGCTCCATATGCAACCTTCTTTGTAAATCACTAGCGGGTCTTAAGTGCTACTTAAGATTATCGCACAAAATTTCATAACTGAATCAATTAAGTTGTCAGGTCCTCATATATCAAAACCAACGGGAGGGTCCATTATTATTATTTATATATATATATATATATATATATATATATATAATAAGAAATGAACAGTAAGATTTATATACATTATTTAGACTATTGTCCTCATCTTTGTCACCATACTTATTACAATGTTTTGGCTGTTATACGCCCGGCCTTCTTCAGGTGATTGGAAAAATATATGAAAATTTTATTTCACTCACATATAAAAGTGGATACAAAAGTTGTCTAGGGAAAAAAAAACCCAATGTTTTAATCAAAATAGATTGAATTAGAGGTAACCATAAAAACTCAAAATAATAAATTTTTTATAAATTAATTTAATTTTTATAATTGAATTTACAACTTTAGTTTCAGTTTTGAAACATAGAAAATTTCTGTGTCACAATAAGATTTTTTAAAAAAAAAATAATAAATTTATATATATATATATATATATATATATATATATATATATTTATATTTACATGGCCATTTTGAGAGTGTTTTCACATAATAACTCTAGCACAAGAAAAACAATCACAACTCTCAAAATGTATGGCTCACATACCATATTAATGATTTATGGCCATAAAAAAATCTTATAAAAATAACACACTGCACCACTAGTAACATATTCAAATCATCCAAAATAAAAACAAAACCCAACATAAATAAAATAGCATTTAATACTGGCAGAAACATCTTGAACATATTTAATAACTAATCTTTCAAATAATAAATACCGACCTCCTCCTTATTAATAATGGACTAACTCAACCATATTGTCGAAATACCTAAAATATTATCTATGAAAGTAAAATAATATGCAACCTATTTCAAATCAAAACATACAGCCATGATGATGGTTGACAATAACTGAAAACGCTCAACGAAACACCATGGACTAGGGTCTTATTTCAACAACTTATAGCCAAATATAAAAAACTTGCAAGAAAAAAACAGAAAAAAAGATTATTAAATGAAAAAAATAATTGAATTAAAGTAATAAGCCCGGTTTCATCTTGTTACTTTAATTCAATTTAATTTTTAAAAATTATATTGATAGTTTTGGCTCTTGTTTTTGAAACATGAGAACTCTTATGTAGCGAAGTAATATTTTTAAAAAAATAATTATAATCTAAGCTCTACTTCTGTATGGAGCACTGTTTTTTAAAATTAAAAACAAAAAAACTAAAGAACCCTGGATTATTTTCCTAACATGTTCTTTCCTATTTTTCTACATACCTGCACACACACACACACACACACACACACACAACATATAAAAGACTCAAACACCAATATTCCATGGTTATAATTTGTTACATTGGAATCATAATCATGATCCAAATCATCAGACCTACAAATTAAAAAAAAATCAGAAAATACCTGGATTCTATCCTCTTGGGAATTTATGTATGTGTGTGTGTGTGTGTATATATATATATATATATATATATATAAATAAAATGTTAATCATTGAATGGCAATTGGAGAATCATGGATTTTAGAAGCAGGATTATTGATACCATTTTTTTTGTATAGTGCATAATCAAGGAAAAGTGGGTGGTGTTTGTGGAATGCGAAAGGTTGGGAAAAATTTGGCAGGAATTCAAGAGATAAACCATCCATGGTTTTATTGTTTCTCTCTCTGCAAGGAGCCAAGGAAGAATGTGTGAACCAAATCAATATGTGACTGAATATGGGTGGCTCAATTGCATGCCCCACCGCTATGAGATCAATTAAAAAACATGTGACACTTGTGTCGAACATGAATATCATTTCAAATTTCATGTAAGGTCCCACAATTATCCATTTAAAGAAAATATATAGCAATAAAAGTAATGAGATATAATGCTTGATTGATAAGAAATGTTTCAAATCCTACAAAACAAGTTTTAGACCAGATAGAAAAATAAAACTGGTATCAAAATGAAGTCAATTTCTCTTTAAAATCATGAGGGTTGATTGATAAGGAAGGTCTCCAATCCTTTGAAACAATTTTGAAGCAGCTGGTAATGGTTATATTAGCCATTTCCCTATAAGGAAACTTTTCATATTCATTGACCGAGCAGCTTGTAATCTTTTTGGTTGAAATTTATAAGATTGTTATCTTAAAACCATTTTTCAGGAAAATAGATTTTTCATGTCCTGTTGCTGTTATTGCTCTTTCCAGTATTGATGAGAGTTTCCTTCCTAACCTTTGGTTTAAAGTACTGTGGAATGTCAACATCTTGATTATATTGTTAATTTTTCTTTCAGTTACATGTGCTATCCATTTTAGTTGCTACTGCTGTTGGTAATTTGGCATTTTTATTTGTTACAAATCTTTGTGAATCTCAGTACACAATATTCAAAGAAGGATGATCTTTGCCAAGACTTCACTTGCTCAAAGCCTTTTTTCACCATTGATCTTAGAAAGTGGTTGTATACAATTTAAGATCATAAGTTTTCAGGTTTTGGTCTTGTAGCAATTTGTGGTGTTAGGCAAAACTACATCTAGCATAGCCTAACTGATCCATATGCCAAGGTATTTGTAGTGTTCAGTATTTACTAATTCTACATGCTGACTTTTGATGATGGATTCAGGGTTGCTGCCATAGAATAATGAAACTGACAACATAATGAATAATATGTGCCACTTTACATCCACAATTTATTGTTTATCAAATTCTGATTAGGTATGAATTCACCTCTTCTCCCCCAGCTATGGATTAATTAGTAAAACTTGTATCACTAAATTCTTATCTCAAAAAAATTCTTACAACCTTTTTTTAAAATTTTCTGACTTTAAATAACCTTCAAAGGGTTAATTCATAAAAAATGAATCAGTCAACGTATTTCTGGCAGTAGATAGCAAATGTAAATACAAAATGTTATAATTTAATATTTTATTTATGTATTTTTGATTTTAAGTAATTGGTTGATATTTTTAAATAGTTTACTGCACAATTTACACATTAAAAGATAGTTCAAAAGCACAATAGATCATTGCATGCAGTTTATTATATTAAGAGCAATCATTTGTGTTCACGAGATGATTGTTCAAATCTGCCAATAATTGCTTCGGCATCCAATTCATCTAACAATTCTTTTGCAATGTATAGCAACGTACAGTTCCAAATTCTTTTCAGTGGAATTCTTAGCATTGTCTTCAGAGTCTTTTAGCTTTGAAAATGTCCTCTCACATTGGACTTGAGTAACTGATAGTGTTCAGATGACTTTATAAAGTTCTTATTTCTTTTTTATTACTAAAACAGTTGCCTGTCATTGCATTTTTATTTAATATTGTGGACCCATTTGTCATTGTGAAAGCTGACACCCAGACCAGTTTCACACTAGTTGCATTCACTTTTGCACAAATTCTTCCTCAGCTATGGGTTAAATAACAGGAGTAACTGGGTTCTTTTGCCTTGGTATGGCAACCAGTCTAGAAAATGAAAAACTCTGAATTCAAAACAACCTGAATGGGGATGAGCTCTGTCAGACTAATCTTGTCTGAGATGTACCACTACTTGTAATAGCTACGCCACTGCTACTATACCTGCAGTATATATGATGCCCCTATGTCTCTAAAGGGTTTTGGGATTCATGACATTTTTTTTTTATCTCTTCATGAAATAAATGTGTTCAGAATATGAAACTAGAAAAGGGATTTTGCTGTATTTTTGTGTTTTGTTTACTTTTTTTTTTGTTCATTTTTTTTTTTTTTGCTTTTGTTTTTCCAAGCTAAAATATATACTTATTCAGTTGTAAAAATACAACCAGACTAAATTTTTTTTTTTTTTTTTTTTTTTATTTTGCAGGGTAATTTTCGACTGATGAAATTACTTATGACAAAAGGTGCCAATTGTTGGGTGAAAGATAACGAGGGTCAGACAGTGATGCACCTGTGCACACGGCATAAGTCCTTAAAGTGTCTCACTTTACTGCTCAAGCAACTCACACCTGGGGAAGTGGACGACCAAGATAAATATAAGGTAAAATACATATTTCATGAGATTTGGTAATTATTTCCACAGAATGAAGTATATTAGGTACTCTGTTTACTTTTTAAGATCTAAGTGTAGTACCTGTTTAATGAAAGTCATATGGAATAACTTTCGATTCTGACTTAAAAAAAAAGAGATGATTATTCTTCATACTTCACATGTTCTCTCCTGGAATATAAACATGTTTATATTATAAACATATTTGACATGAAACTTTGATTTGGGCATCCTCTGTGACTATATATATAATCAAATAAATATAAATAACTGTACGTTCAAGTATTTATGCATCCTCTTTGGCATAAATAAAATAGTGCTCAATGCAATATAACAGAGCTATTAAGTATATATTAATAAATATACATAATACACCACAACAATAGTTCAACATGGAGTTTTATGCACTAGGCAATTGATGATTGCATAGTGCATGAAACGCTGAGTCATACTGTCAGCGTGGGGTATTATGTATATTTATTAATACAATTCATAGAAATATTTTCTTTTCTGGACACAAAGTATATAAAAAATGTCGAAATGTTCTGTATATCCATGTCAAGTCAAGATCTGGTGCTTTGATTATACTGCTGTAGGTTTCCCAGTGACTGGGGTAGGCAGCAGTCAGCTAGCTCTCACTTCTTTTTTCCAAGCATCCCTATCAAGCAGGCTAATGTGGGTAAGGTCGAACTCCTGCACATCTCTCCCAATACAGTCGTTCCACATCTTCCTAGGTCTAACACAACTTTTGTCACCAGGAACCCTGAACTGTGAGACTGTCCTGAATCATATCGAAGCTTGTTGGACATGACCAAACTAGCCAAGATGACAGATGTGCAGCACTGTTGTTATATCCTCAATACAGGGCCTTATTAACAAATCAGGAAAAGGGGTTTCATACTGAGGCTTGGTACTGCAGATCCAGTGAATTATGAAGCAGTTGTGGAGTAGTGCAGATCATACACACACAGAGAACAATTTGCTACGAGTTCCCAATGATACGTGTTTGGGTGTGAGAATGGGTAGCATCTTTTTAAATTTCCCCTAAGTGCACCTGGTTATAATGGCAAGCTCACAACCTCCCCCTGCGCAGAGCATAGCCACAAGATAACAGAAACAGTGCTCAATATCCATTTTTTAACTGTCCAGAGTGACTTAGGTACTGAACCCGCCATCAGTAGGGCGTGCTTTGCCACAGCATTTAAGGCAAATGTAATCTGGTAGTTCTGTTAGCCTACCAGTAATGCCACTGCATTTCTTGTGCACCCAGGTGTTGAATTCATACCCACTTCACTGTGGCAGAGAGCGTGTGGAAATGTGCCAGATTCCTGCAACTTGTCCCGGTCAACACCAGAAATCATAACTGTAGTTTTTCTCATATTGACACAGAGGCCCTTGTTCTCCATGCCTGCCTTCCAGGTTTTCAGCTTGGCAACACATCCATCCAGATTTTCAGCGATTAACACATCATCGGCAGCATATAGAAGTTTCAATGGTACACTGTTGCAGAACTACCAAGAGAGTGCCTCCTACACAAGAATGAAGAGCAGTAGACTCAAGACTGAACCTTGATGAATACGAACACCAATATGAAACTCTCTGTTTTATTGGTCATTGACTCTAACTTTACTCCGGACAATGCAGTACATGCCCTGAACCACATGAATAACCCAATCCTCAATTCCATGGCTTCTCATGGCTCACCAGATTTTTAATTGACTGTATAGATTCTTATATATGTGTATCCATTGTGAAGGGAATCTTCTTCTTTTTCTTTTTTTTCCAAACACAGTCAACACATTGTAGTCAGGTTCATGTTTCATATTTAAAGAACATTTCAACAGTTTTTACACAGTTTATGTCCAGAAGAGTAAATATTTTTGAATGCAAGAAAAATTGAATAAAAAATTTTATCACAGTACCTTGTCAGTTATTTTTAATAAAGAGGGATTGCTGACCAAATATACAATTGTGTGTATATATATATATATATATATATATTTTAGATATATGATTGCATATGTATGTGTATATTTACCACTAATATTATCTATCTATCTATATATATATATATATATATATATATATATGATTGCATATGTATGTGTATATTTACCACTAATATTATCTATATATATATATATATATATATATAATTAAATTTAAAGTTTGTTACTTAGCTGATTCGTGTTACCTTCAGCATCCCAAATCCTTTGTTTCATAGAGAAATCCTCTAGAAATCACTCTGTCCACTCGTCAGAGGATATCAGCAATTGAATGTTTATATTTGTCATTTTTCTTTTATATATGCACTTTTCATTGGTGCAAGGTTAATTTTTTTTCATAGTGTGCGTGTGTTCATATATGTGTACAAGTGTAAAATGTGGCTATTTCTCCTTTTTGCTGTTTTTCCTATCACTTTATACTCTCTCCTTATTAGTTTTATACCTTTTCCTCTTTCAGTTGTAGCAATTTTGACATCCAGTTTTTCAGACATTCACTATATAATGTTTGTGTGTGTACACCCTATTTAAATATAGGGATATGTAGAAAGGTTATTGATTGGAATTGGTGAGCAGACTTCAAATTCTCATTTAATTTGTTGCTTTCACTTTTCCACAATATATGTGCTAATTCTTTGTGGAAATCTTCTTCTTTGGAAAGCTTTGTTACTATGGCATCTTTCCTTGGTGCTTTTCTGGGTTTTACATTTTGAAACTCAATACTTATTTCATTTGTTTTTACCTCTGGAATATTTTAATAATGTCTGGAATGACTGTTAGTGAGATTTTTTATTGTAAGCATAAATTTGTTTTTGATATTATTTAGTTTTCCTTAATATTTGCTAACTTTGCCCATTTCTGTCTTTCAATAGAAACAGTTGGTGTTTGCAGATATCTCAAGTTCTTCTACTCTTTCTACATTCATCTTCCTTTTGTCTTTACTTATTCTTTTGTTGATAATTTTTATTCTTCATTGCCAGTTTTCTTTCTCTGTGTTTTGCATTTATATTTCTCTTCTTTTTCATCGTTTCTACTGTTTACGGATTTCCATGGCTTATTTCCATTTGCTTTCAATTACTTCTTTTGTTTCCTTACTTATTGCCATCAAATTCTTTTTCTTTACTATTTCAAAAAACTTGGAATTTGTTCTTGAATTCTGCTTGAAATTTTGTTTTGTTCTCTCTCTTCTTATGAGAACATATTGTCATGGAACTACTTAAATTAAGTGGTCCACTTGGAAAAAAAAACCGGAAGAAACTTTTTAAAACAGTTTTTTGTAGATTAGCACTCGTCAGAGACATTTCTCTACTCAGGACATTTATCAGGATTGAAAAATACTGATTTTATTAAATTATGGTAATATAAATTTGATTTATTATAGTACTATAAAATTGATTTATTATGGCAAGTTAAAATTGATTTATTATGGTAAGATAAACTTGATTTATTATGGTAAGATAAATTTAATTTATTATGGTAATATAAATTTGATTTATTCTGATAGATAAATTTGATTTATTATAGCAATATAAAATTGATTTATTGAGGTAAGATAAATTTAATTTTATAATGGTAATATAAATTTATTATGCTTAGATAAATTTGATTTATTATGGCAATATAAATACATTGTTAAATTGATCCTACTAGGGGCTGTAAGCTTGGAAGTATGGGTGGTGTAATGGATAATGACTTAGAATTGAAAATGAAGGAGTTGTGTTCCATTTCCAGTCGGGTTTATTGCATTCACTTACACACACTTGTGGAAGTTAAGAACCCACTACTTGTTATGTTCCATGTCAGTTCTGGTTCACCATGCCATTGTGTAAAACGGTATTAATGAAAACGATAATTTCATTTGATTATTCATATATGGGAAGCCTATCAATGCTTCAAAATTCTTGCAGCCTTTTGTTGAATTTGCACCGTTTTGGACTTGTATTCAGAATAGTCAGAATATCATGCCACAAGGCACTCCGGCCAATTGCCGATCATTCTGGTCCTGGACTTCATATTCTGTAACACTCTTTCCCCCAGCTAGAGGTTAATTAGTAGGATTTCTATCAGTAAGTTGTTATTATCTTAAAAAGATTTTTATAATATAAAAATAATTTCTGGCTTTAAATAAACTTCAAAAGGTTGATAAGCCATGAAAAACAAATCAATGAATGTAGAAAGCTGAAGAACACAATAACAGAAACATTGGGATAATATTAATAAAGATGAGGATCTGCCTATATTTCTGAGATGAGGTATTATGTACATTATTTACATTATTTGGAATGTTGTCCTCACAATGGCAACAAAGATGAGGACAATAGTCCAAATAATGTAAAGATGAGGATATTAATCCAAATGTAAATAATGATAACTTTGGAATTTCTGAAATTCAAACTGAAATTATCACTGCAAATGTAACCACCTCTTCTACTCCAACAGCTTCTTCTCTCACACTTCCCGACAGTGGAACTCTCTTTTTCTTACTTGCTTCCCTGATAACTATAATCTTCGAATATTTAAAGGTAATATCAGTTGACATCTTCTGATGCCATGATCTTGATCTTTGTCCTTCTCTTTATCCTTTCCTCAAACACCCTTCTTTACTCTTATTTTTGCTCTCTGTAACCCCTTGCGTGCTAGTGGCACTTCTGCCATGCTTGGGGTGAAATGCTTAAAGAAAAAAAAAAAATTCAACTAATGTTTTATTGATTACGTATATAACGTTGCCTGACACATTTCAAAATAATAAACATATGGGGATGCAAGATCTGACAGCTGACCACTGGTCCATAGTATTGAAGTAAACATTAGTATATCAGATCCCTCAGTTTTATGTATAAGATTTGGACTGTTTGGAGGGGGCAGGTATATAAGTTTCCTATTCTATAGTTCACAAACATTTTTATAAATTTATGAATAAAACAAGAAATGGTTTTCATACTTATTTCTTTATACAATAGTAAGTAATAAATTTCTTTATACAATAGTAAGTAATAAATACTGCATTGTAGTTGGGTCAGATATTTTTATAATCTTGAAAATATAGCAATAATCTTGTAAATAAACAATCTAACATTTTAACAGTGTGTAAGATTTTTGTTCTTAATAAAATTCTCAATATATCTTTTTAAAACGATAAACATTGACAAGAGAATCAAAAGGACTATACAGTAATAGTGGTGTCAAGAGGAAAACCAGCCATTTGAAACCCTGTCTTTTTTAATCTTATATGTACTAAATAGTGTGTAAGATTTTTGTCCTTAATAAAATTCTCAATATAGCTTTTTAAAACAATAAACATTGACAAGAGAATCAAAAGGACTATACAGTAATAGTGGTGTCAAGAGGAAAACCAGCCATTTGAAACCCTGTCTTTTTTAATCTTATAGAACAATCTATGTACTAAATAGTGTGTAAGATTTTTGTCCTTAATAAAATTCTCAATATAGCTTTTTAAAACAATAAACATTGACAAGAGAATCAAAAGGACTATACAGTAATAGTGGTGTCAAGAGGAAAACCAGCCATTTGAAACCCTGTCTTTTTTAATCTTATATGTACTAAATAGTGTGTAAGATTTTTGTCCTTAATAAAATTCTCAATATAGCTTTTTAAAACAATAAACATTGACAAGAGAATCAAAAGGACTATACAGTAATAGTGGTGTCAAGAGGAAAACCAGCCATTTGAAACCCTGTCTTTTTTAATCTTATAGAACAATCTATGTACTAAATAGTGTGTAAGATTTTTGTTCTTAGTAAAATTCTCAATATAGCTTTTTAAAACAATAAACATTGACAAAAGAATAAAAAGGACTATACAGTAATAGTGGTGTCAACAGGAAAACCCTCCTTTTGACATCATTGTTTTTATGGGCACATAGGCTAAACTTTGCCTCTTCTTCTTCAGGCCGTATGAGATAATGGCTCTCCAGATTTTTCTATAGTAGTTCTTGGAGAAATATCTTTTTAGACATGAGTGAATTTTACATATCAAATAATATTAACAAAATAATAAATATTGAATTTTAATCATTTTTATCCCAAGCAAGGCAGTAAAGCCACTAAGACATAATATGTTAATGAGTGCAAAAAATAATAAAAAATGGAAGCATTATTAAGGGGTGAGGACAATAAAAGGAGGAGAATCAAAGAATCCGTAAATATCAATTGACATTGCATTTAAGTTTTTGAAGATCAAAGTTGACTAAAAATCATGGAGCTGGAAGAGAGTTCTACAAGCAAGAAGTGCTATAACATATACCTTAAGAGATTTAGATCATGGCTCTCCACAGTCTCCTGTATTCTTTACTATTTTTGTTGTCACTTCTTGAAAAATAGGAAAATGTATAAATTCAGCATCAGTTTTCTTCAAATTTAAAAATAGCACAGTAGTAGTGAAGTCAAAAAAAAACAAAACTACTTTTTCTGTCTATATTTTCTGAGATGTGATATTGTAATTATTTACATTATTCAAACTGTTGTCCTCATCTTTATTGCCATATTTATGCTGTTTTGGGTGTGGTACACTCTGGCCTTCTTCAGGTGATTGGAATTTCTAACCGAACCCTTTATTTTATCCACTGGGGTAGTTTTTTCTACTTCCACATGCCATGCCTTTTCTGGATATCTCAGTTATCTCCCTTTAACTCAACTCTCCAAGATTTTGTTCACCATTGCAGTAGCCAGGTATTGAACTCACAACTCTTTGGGTGAGGTCATTGGAACCAACCAATGCTTTTATCCACTGGACCATGTACCCTTGAGGAGTCCTGTGAGGCATGGCACGTGGAAGTAGAACAATCTACCCTGTTGGACAAAATAAAGGGTTCAGTTTGAAATTTGAATCACCTGAAGAAGGCTGGAGTGTACAATGCTTGAAACGTTGTGAAAGTGGCAATAAAGATGAGAACAGCTGTTCAAACGATGTAAATAATGTGCTTTTTACACACCGTTTTTTTTTTTTTTACAGGTACTTTTGTTACACTTGAACCACAAGTTTTTTTTGTTTTTTTTTAGACAGTCCAATGATCTACCAAGAGCATTTGACGTTCACTATATTCAGCTTCAGTAGAATTGTTGTCAGTCTTTGTCCAGCGAAGTGTCTGATGTCCAATCGAAATATCTAGAATAATAAGACATCAATTCCCTGTGATTACCTCATCTTCATAAAAGGAAAATGTGCCAATAATACTGTCAAGTCGTTAAATTTGGGTAATAATTTGGGAAATTGTTGATTATGGTAATTAATCCTTTATATAGAGGAAATATCTGTAGAAAATGGTTTTATTTATATGATTTCATTGGAAGGACATGACCTGGCTTTTTCTTCTTTTTTATTTATTTATTTATTTTTCTGATTTTCCTTAAAATAATCTGGGGGAAAAATCACTTGATTTAAATTTAAAAGAAAATCAATAGCTCTCTTATTCAGTTGAGTGGTAAATAATTTCTATTTTTGTTTATCTGTTTTATTCTTCAGAATAATCTGGTTACATTTTCATTCAATACTATATTCACCATTATTTTTATTCAATACTATATTCACCATTATTTGCAAAGACTTGTTGTCACATATCAGCCAGCTCTTTGACACCTCAGCTTGTGGCAACATCATTTATATAATATTATATATTATATATAACCTTACTGGCTATGAAGATGTCAATGTTGATAGTATATGATTATATAGAGATGATGGTCTTATAATAGTAAAAAAATCCCACTAAATTTAAGATAGATAACAAGAAAAATGATTCATATAGAATTAAAGATTTTAAATCTTCATGTCAAGTACTAATGTTCAACAAGTAGATTTTCAGTGTCTGTCTGTATCTCTGAGATGAGGTATTATGTACACTATTTACATTATTCGGACTATTGTCCATATCTTTGTCTCCATATTTATTACAATATTTCGGCCCTTCAGTGTCTGTCTATATCTCTGAGATGAGGTATTATGTATACTATTTACATTATTCAGACTATTTGTCGCCATATTTATCACAACGTTTCAGCCGTTGTACGCACCGGCCTTCTTCAGTATCAGTCTATATTTCTGAGATGAGGTATTATGTACACTATTGACATTATTCAGACTATTGTCCTCATCTTTGTTGCCATATTTATCACAATGTTTTGGCCGTTGTACTCTCCGGCCTTCTTCAGGTGATTGGAATGTCGAACTGAACCCTTTATTTTGCTCACTGGGGTAGACTGTTGTAGTTCCACGTGCCATGTTTCTAATGGATGTCAGTTATCAGTTATCTCCTGTTAATTCCCCTCTCCAAGTTCTCCACTGCCTTAACCAGATATTGAACTCACACTGCTTGGGGCCTGTCACTGGATCTAACCAACGCCTTTATCCACTGTATCATATATCCTTTGACACGTGGAACAAGAACAGTCTACCCCAGTGAGCAAAATAAAGGGTTCAGTTCAACATGTCAACCACCTGAAGAAGGCCGGAGCGTACAACGCCCGAAACGTTGTAATAAATATGGCAACAAAGATGAGGACAAGAGTTTGAATAATGTAAATAGTGTAAGTAGATTTTCTTGATGTTATGTTAAATCTCGTTAATGATATATTTCAACCTTACATGAAAATAATGCCAACCCAATTTGTATTCACCCCAATTCTAACCATCCTCTATCTGTAATCTAACATATACCTGTGTCTGTAGAATGTAAGATTAGCAACCACTCATCAGACAAAGATGTGTTTGATAAATATAGTGGCATTTATAATAAGGTTTTAAAGAATAATGGTTATAAGTGTGCTGAAATCAAGTTTAGTAAATATGATGATAGTGGTCCAAAGAAAAGAAATAGAAATATCATTTGGTATACCCCCCCAATTTAATCAATCAGTCAGTACTAAGTTAGGCCATAAGTTTCTCCAATTGATTGATAAATATTTTCTTAAAATTTCTGTTAAATATTTTACTAAGAGGGTTATCTTAGTAAAATATTTAACAGAAATACTTTAAAACTAATTTATAGCTGCACCAAGATTATAAAGTTACACAATAATAACATTTTAAACCAATTTAATCTACATGTTCCAAGGAAAATACTACTAATGATACTGGCCAGTGTAATTGCAGAAATTCTGACCAATGCCCATTGTGAACAAATGTTTAACTAAATCTCTCGTTTATCTTCGTACTATCTCTACAATAGAGAATCTAACGGGTGAAAAATTCTATATTGGTAGTACTAGGAATTCTTTCATGACTAGGTGGTATCAACATACATTGTCCTTCACCAATAGTACTTAGAGAAATAATACATCACTTTGTACATATTTTTGGAGTTTAAAAGATGATAATAAGGCTCCTAAGTTGAAATGAAAAATTGTAAAAGCAGCAAGCACATGTTGATCTTTATATGAACCCTGTTTACTGTGCTTATGTGAAAAGCTGGAAATTATCAGATTAAAAAAATTTCTTATTAAATCAAAGGAATGAATTAACAGTAAATTGTAAACATAATTTACCTTTTACCTTACAATTTAGTTAAACCTTGCAATTTGATTATGATTTTTCTTATATTTAAGTTCTACTGCATTGCAGCATATATGGCTTATCTTTCTATTAGTAAGATTAATTTGGATTTAATATAATTTTTGTATTAATCTCCTGGTAGTATTAATAAAATCTTGTATGGATGTATTGGTATTTGGTTCATATTTTTGACATTTTACATTTATTGCTTATTGTTATTAACATCTTATATGAAGAATCCTTATTCAACAGTTGCATATTAATTTACTAAATAATTCTATATGCTTAAATTATTTACTAGTTTCTTAAAGAAGCTATTTATCAACTATAAAAAATGTTTATGTAGGAAATTCACAAAACATAATTTATTTAGCATTTTGCTTAATTACCTCCTCACACCATTTTTATTTCTTAGGTGATGGCAGTTTGTATAATTTATTTATCTGTTTATGTCTGGCTGCTGTTAGCTGCCAATTTACGGGTCATGACCCATTTATAAAAAATAATTTTTGCTCCTTCGCTTAGTTTAAATTCAACGTAGGTCATATTTGATTGTTTGATCAGAGTAAAACCCACAAATCTTATAACCCCCCCCACCTTTTTTTCTTTTTTCATAAAAAAGAGTTTTTATTTTGCTTTTCAATATGAATAAATTGTTCACTCGCCAGTAATTTACAATCACCTGATGAGATGCATTGGTATGCATCAAAACACAACTGCAATTGTGTAGCAATTTTTACATGTTTTCAGTGTAATATCCTAAAATAAATATATATTATAGAATATGTTCCTTTCAGGTGTCAGGTCACAAGTTGTTTTAGATATGTGTATAGTAACATGGAAGGTTTATGATGAGCTATAATTCCTAAGCTCACATAAAATGAAGGCAAAAAAAAGTGAATGTGATTAAAAAATGACAAATATTAATTTTGAATTTTGATATCTTCAATTCAGCTCGTTTATCACAATTCTTATTTTTTTAGCAGCAAGTATGAGTGAAGGGTGGATGCTCCTCAGCTTAAAGATGATAACCACTCACAGTCAGGACAAAGGCAAAGCCATTTCCAATAGTCCAAAGCATTATTATGAAGTTTAAGAACTTCTACTTGATTAAAAACCTCTAGAGGGTGAGGAAGGAAACCCAATTATCACATTGATTGATTGATTTATTTTTTTATGACTTATCAATTATTTGCAGGTTACTTAGAGCCATAAAATATTTTTATATTGTAAGAAATTCTTTGAGATAATAATGCTTTAGTGATACAAGTCTTAATAATTAACCCATAACTGGGGGGAGAAGAGGTGAATTGATACCCTTCCCAAGGTTATTTCCATGTAAGTGAACAAGGAAACTGGGATTGAAACTCGGTTTTCCGATTAACAATTCTGAGCCATTATCCATTTCATTTCACATACATTCAAATTTACAGCACCTGTTATTCTCAAACAGTCACCATCTTGGTAATGACAAGGCTTGACATTGCTTAATTTAGGTGATTGTTGGGGAACCAGTGTTTCAACATGATGCAGTCATTAGCCAAATATCACCTTGTGTGTTGAGGAAAGCCTTCCCAGATGCCAAGAACCATCATACTTTAGCAGGTTTGAATACCTCAGGCATGAAAATATTGTGAAAACCCAAGTAGGATGAAGTTATTAGTCTAATCAACTTGTGCAATAATGACAATGATGCTAATTGGAATTTCAAACAATGAAGAAGGCCAAAGTGCTTCAGCCAAAATCAGAGTAAAATGTATAAATATTTTGTTTCTAATTTTCTCTGGACACACGTTTTTTTTAATCATTGTTGTATCCTTAAAGAAGGTTACAAACAGACAAAGGTGGTACTCAAGTGAAAGGAACAGCAACACGGGCGTAGATGAAAGAAAGAGAGGTTTATTGTAAAAGAGAATACACTACTGAAAGACAGGGAATCGGTTAGCAGGCTAGTAATTCCCAAAGCAAGGATATTTTCCTTAGTCTCAAATGCAATACCAATCATTAAAACCTGTTCTTTTATTGCCCTCTCTGATTCTTTCATCCTTAGTCATTGTTGTATCCTTAAAGAAGGTTACAAACAGACAAAGGTGATACTCTAGTGAAAGAAACAGCAACACAGGCATAGATGAAAGAAAGAGAGGTTTATTGTAAAAAGAGAATACACTACTGAAAAACAGGGAATCTGTTAGCAGTCTAGTAATTCCCGAAGCAAGTCCCCAGGTATATCCTGTGCTCACTATATATATATGTATGTATGTATATCTACTGATATAGTCAGTCCACATAGCAATAGGGAGTGTGGGACATTCCATTACAACAATCATTTTGCCTCAAGCAGGGAAATAAAAACCACTTCAGCACAAGAGAGGGAACAATTACTAGAAAAGGATTCAAAAATGATGATTGATTTAAATTTTTGAAGATCGTAGTTGACAGGAAAGTAAGGAGCCAGAAGAGTGTTTTACAAGTGAGAAGTGTAAGAGAAGAAACTGTTAGCAAAGAACTTATGGTTACATCTAGGCAATTTCAACAGTGAAATTATGAAACATAGCTGCCAATATTTTATTGTGCTTAAATTCATGAAGTCGGGGTACCAACCTGGAAAGCTCTTTGCAGCAGTTACCATGGAAATATTTATAGAAAAGACACAGGGTAGTTACATTATGGTGATAAGGGAAGGGATTGAAGCCGAGATGTCAGGTCAGGACTGATAATGTTGCAGATTCTTCTTTGGATTCTGTTATAGATTCTAGAAAGCAAAAGTACCTGCCCAGATGTGGCAGCAATATTTTGACACAGTGATGAATGGTAGACTTATAAATGTGAAATATAGATTCTGGCAAGAAAAAAGTTTCATACAGCATAGTGAACCGACTTTCCTGGCAGCAGACTTAGCAACTGATTCGATATAATCATTAGACTTCATGTCGGTGGATTTGCATGGTTTCAGGTGTTATGCAGCATTGATTGTTTAAGATTACATTCGAAACACACATTTGTGCTGGTGTTTCTTTGAAGATGTTTTGTGTTAAACAAGATTGTTTGTTGCTATCAACTGCCTTGATTATATCCCCAGTCTTGTCAGTCTTGTGCCTGATTAGCCAAGAAATTATGTATAGTTGTCAACATCAAATAAACTGTGAAGTAGAAAAGAAATTCAGTTCATTAGTAGACTTTTATTACTGAGCAGAGAGATTTTCAAAGAAACTGCTTGAATTCAATATGGCTTACAGGCTTAAAAATATGTCCTTAGTGAGAAAAACTGATCTGATTGGGTGAATGTTACACATTTCTAGCAAAGTTAAAAATTTTATCTCTCATTAAATTTTACCAAATACAAAGCTTTTATTTCTTGGGGGGCTTGATTTTATACTAAACCAACTGAATATTCTGTTGAGAAGCAACTGACTTATTTCTCTTAATAATGTTAAATATTTTACTAGGGGAACAAAATTTTAACTCTATACCAAATCCTAAATTTTTGTGCCAAACACAAAAATCAAGTTAGTAGGGATTTTTTTTAACAGTAAGTTACATTCTGTACAAGGCGCAGAGGTAGAGGGCTATGTTAAGGGGTAGTTTATATGGATAAGAGGGGAAGATAATGGTTAACTCTAGATTTGAACAGGTTAAGATTGTAGTGATTGGGAGAAGCATCTGCTTTGGGATCTGTTCCACAGGGCAACGGTTCACAGGAAGAAGCTGTTTGAGTGGAACTTACTTCTCACTGATGGAATACAGAAGGGGTGGTTGGCTACAATGTAAGTGGCCTGACGGGTCCTTACGACAGACTGAAGCAATGCATAACCAACCTCGCCAGCTTCAGCAAATGAATGGCAGGAGACAGTATGGGGAAAAGAGAATTTGTGATCCTCTTGTCTTTAGAGGCGAAATAGACGCAAATAAAAAAAAAAACTCAAGCACTGTGTAAAATGTTAAAAAAAAAACATTTATTATATCATCAAATATGGTACAATACAGAATTTATTTGTGCACCTAATAGCAAGATAACAATTACTGATATGGCAAGAGGGATAACGATGACAAGAGGATAACAATTTCTGATATGGCAAGGGGGATCACGATGACAAGAGGACAACAATTTCTGATATGGCAAGAGGGATCACGATGACAAGAGGACAACAATTTCTGATATGGCAAGAGGGATCACAATGACAAGAGGATAACAATTTCTGATATGGCAAGGGGGATCACAATGACAAGAGGATAACAATTTCTGATATGGCAAGGGGGATCACGATGACAAGAGGATAACAATTTCTGATATGGCAAGGGGGATCACGATGACAAGAGGATAACAATTTCTGATATGGCAATGGGGATCACAATGGCAAGAGGATAACAAGTTCTGATATGGCAAGGGGGATCACGATGACAAGACGATAACAATTTCTGATATGGCAAGAGGGATCACGATGACAAGAGGACAACAATTTCTGATATGGCAAGAGGGATCACAATGAAAAGAGGATAACAATTTCTGATATGAAAAGAGGGATCACGATGACAAGAGGATAACAATTTCTGATATGGCAAGGGGGATCACAATGACAAGACGATAAAAATTTCTGAAATGGCAAGAGGGATCACAATGACAAGAGGATAACAATTTCTGATATGGCAAGCGGGATCACGATGACAAGACGATAACAATTTCTGATATGGCAAGGGGAATCATGATGACAAGACGATAACAATTTCTGATATGGCAAGGGGGATCACAATGACAAGAGGACAACAATTTCTGATATGGCAAGAGGGATCACGATGACAAGAGGACAACAATTTCTGATATGGCAAGAGGGATCACAATGACAAGAGGATAACAATTTCTGATATGGCAAGGGGGATCACAATGACAAGAGGATAACAATTTCTGATGTGGCAAGAGGGATCACGATGACAAGAGTATTACTGTTTAATTTTAATCCGTTTCAAGTTAAATTTCTAATCTGTGGACAGTTGTTGTCTGTTTATTTACTTCTGATTCAGTTTTCCAGGAACTGTTAAATATCCACCACTGATGTCAGTAGGTCTACCACAACCCCATCATAGACATCATATTAAGTAATAAAGGAAAAGTGAAGATTTACTTGCAAGGATTCATGTATACAAAGCAGATAGTAAATTCAACTACTATCAGATGGAGATTTTTTTCCTATTTTCCACTTGTGCCAATTTTACCTAAATTCATCCAATGTTGATCCTTAAGTTAAGCTTATAGACTAATTTTAACATTTATCGGCCACCAAGTAAACAATCGCTGGCATTATCATCATTGTCATTATAATATTATGAACAAATTAAGTCATTAAAACTGTTATAAATTATTACATATCAAATGCAATATGAAATATTGATGGGCTCCAGAGAGAAGCTAGTCATATGACAGAAAATAGATGAAAGGATGATAAATAATTTAAAGATATATATTCTTTGATATTTTGCAGCAATTTTTTTAAACAAAGGAAAGAAATAATTTTGATGGTTTCACAAAAACATTCAGCAACAAAATTTATTGTCATTTTATCGGGTGTAACTTCATTTTATTGATGATTTTTTTTTATCTTTTTATTTATTTTATTCCATCTCACGTTTGCTTTTTATCCCAACACTCTGGCTCTATACACTCTTCATTATTACTGTTATTTTATTACTAGTTTTATTCCATCTTATTATTGTTGCTTTTTATCCCAACACTCTAGCTCTATACACTCTTCATTATTACTATTATTTTATTACTAGTTTTATTCCATCTTATTATTGTTGCTTTTTATCCCAACACTCTGGCTCTATACACTCTTCATTATTGCTATTATTTTATTACTAGTTTTATTCCATCTTATTATTGATGCTTTTTATCCTAACGCTCTTCCTTACTGCATATATCCCATAACTATTGTAGAGTTGGTCAAGACTCCTATATATGGAAGCCTCCTCAGCGGGTGTGTCTATAGCAAGATGACCAATCATAGCCAATCTCTCTTAAGTCTGATTATGAATTCAGAATTCTCTTTTTCCTGAATTGTTTGCCCTACCAAGGCTCTAGAGCCCAATCTCCCTTACTATTTCACCTATAGCTAGAGAAATAAAGGAATGAATAGGCTTTCTTTAATTGTATTAATATGAAGTGAATACAAAACACTTCTAGTGGAATTCAAACTCTGCTGTTTCCATTTTTCATGTTGATAACCATCATGCCAACGTCACTTTACACTCTTTATTATTATTAGTAGTATTATTTTTATTACAATTAGCCAAGTTCAAATTCCAGGTTAATCTGTTGGCTTCACTTTTGACTTAAGCTCTTGGGAAAGAGATGAATCCATTTTTTCTACTCTCTGGCTTAAATAACAAGGTAGACTGGACTCTCTAGCCTTGACTGGCAGGCAACCGAGAAGAAGGGCAATTCTGAGTCCAAACTCTTTGAGGAAGCAATGGGAAACCATTATCTTTCCCAAGAAATTATGGCTTTATTATGGATAATAAAGAAAAGTAATCTGAGGAGAGCCATGTTTGCTTATGATGTGAAGGTAGATGACAATATAAAGTGAGAAGACTTAAATTATGCTAAAAAACAAATAATGCAAGTTACTCTGGCCATCCAATCGAAGAAAGATGACCAGATCTGATAGATGCAAAAGGACTTGAGAAATGATATACCCGGCTATACCAGGGTGCCATCTCATGCAGAATAAAAAAAAATGAAAAACCTTAGGAAGATACTAGGACTTCCTTGTTAACTATGTTGACCCTTGTGGTCCTACTGAGGATTGAACTCACCATCCTTGTTTAACAAATTTTTGAAGATATTAGCCTCCTATTCCTCAGCTTAATGGATATGTTCTAAGCAGTGACAGTAACAGTAGCAGGCTTGTCTCCCTTCCTGCTAAAGTGGATTTAATATTCAAGCATTAAATTTGTATTTTTGGTGCTTAATGACTAAACAATAGCAAGTTCTAAGCTGCAACCAGTGTCTTCCATAACTTTGAGTACCATTTCATTAAGTATAGCATTGTGGCACACATTCAATTCCTTCCTCCATGGACTTTGTTCTGGTATAGTTCATACAATAATATTCAAATTCTAAGACATATTTCTGACAGCTTTGTTATCAAATTATCATCCATTATCAGTTAGAAAAATAGACAATCAAAAATATGCAATTATTAACATTGTATTTCAGTTTTGGATTGCATATTTGAAGGGACATAGCATTTTCTTTTTAAATAAACTTTTTTCAGTCTTCCTCATCATCATTGTTCTTTTGGTTTTTTCTTTTTTTTTTTTCTTTTGGTTTTTTGTGAAGTTGTTTTATTTCTTTGGTAGAAATCTTCTAAGCATTAAAAATTCTTGCAGGAAGAAGCAGTCTATTTGTCAGGGAAAAAAATCCCAGCAGCAAAGATTGAACAGAAAACATGTTTGCAGAAGCCTTTCTGATCATATTAAAGCAATTACATTATGTAGAAAGGTTGAAGGTACAGTTTCTTTCATAACTATCTTCTTTTCTAAGAAATAGAATTCAGATTAAATAAATAATATATTTACATTCATTTTTTTTTCCCTTTCAGAGAACAGCACTTCATCGAGCGGCTTCCTATGGAAACATTGACCATGTGAAAATGCTTATAAAACAGGTTGGTATAGTGTGTTCTTCAAATTAATATTAACAATGCTTTTTGTGTTAATCTATTGATATAGTTCAGTGAGTTCAGTGGATATAAAATTGATGCCAATGTGGGCATAAAATTTATATTAAATTTATTGATCTTTTTTTTATTAGTATATGACTAACATTTTGCAAATGTAGCTGTTGTAGATATTAAAATAGCCAAATTTATATTGTGTACATGTGTTTAACTTGTGTGTTCATCATCAGGGATGTGAGTAAGAAAAGAGATAAAATGTATTTTAAAGTGTATTTTAAGCAACAAACAATTTTACACATTAAAAAGAACAGACTTTTATTATGACAATGTTGTCAATCTCTTATGAGATGAGTATTTGTCAGTTCACTGTTATGGTGACCTACCTACAGTAGAATGGACTCTTCCTCCTTCATAAATACTAACCTGCAAGACTTCCTGAGGAGCAGCCGAGACACAGTGTAACCTGACCGTTCAGGTGGACACTTCTATCTGCTTATTAATAACACTTTCTTTTCTAATTATCTGTTATTTCAATACACTTGTTCAACCTACCTTTGTCTTCCATGTCTTTCTTTGTAGCCTCTAACAGGCCACAACACTTGCCCACATTGTTACTGAATATGACACAAGGTCAGTTTAAAGTGGGTTTAATGGCAAGACCATAGAAAAATTGCCCAAGCCCTCTCAGCACTTTTACTTTTGGGGATGTGTAAGGCAATAAACCCAGCCCTTTGATAAAGATGAGATACTGCCTAGAAGGCTTGGGCTTAAAATTTGAAACTCCCTGACGCCAAAAAGCCATGGTGTTCAATCTCTTATGGGATTTGAACTAATCTTAAGAACAAACATGGTCTTAACTTGAATAAAGTGTTGCCTATGTGTTATGTGAGAATAGTCCCACCTGGTTGAATAATGTTGTTTTTAAGTTGTGTCAGTTTAATACAATTAGTAGGGTAAAAATTGAAACATTAACAACATAGAGGTACTCCACAAAACTGAATGAAATTATATTAAGAACTAGCCTACAAGCCACCCTTTGAGTGGACTTTAAGCTAGCTCCTGCAGAGGGATTTTTTAGATAAAAGTTATAAGAATTTAGAAATAATAAAATTATTTCACCTTTATTCGACACCTTCATCTGGCATAATCAATCTGTACTTCTGTCAATCCAATCAGCATGATGTCCATTGTCTTTTAAAGAAATGACGAGTTTGACACCGAATCTAAGATGGTTAAATCTTAATAATTCCATGGGGATGTTGATAGTAAGAAGTTCTTTGGATTCCTTGTCAACTTCCTGTTGAAGAAAAGCATCAGAAAGATCAACCTGTTACAGTTTTTTGGATACATATATATGTACTAGTGAGCCAGTCGAAATGAGCTGACTCATTTTATAGTTCACCAATAGAAGGGTTAACCAATCAGAAAGCTCAAAATATTCAATGCGACGTGTATAAAGGAAGCCATTTTGTTTTTTCTCCCAAAATATCTCCACTGCCAACCTGATATCAAAGACTTAAAGAATTAACAGCCAACCTCTGATATTGAAGAGATTACAGACTTCACTGGATTCCATATTCAGAGACTACGGCAAACATGGTCAACACAACCTTTGCAAAGCAAATTCTGCCATTGAGTTTTGTGAAAAGATCCTTTGGCACTGAAAGTGGATACTGATGTGCATCCATAGAATCATTCAAATTGATCGAGTAATCAACACTTATCCTGACTTTTCCGTTTACCTTTTTAGCAATTTCTTTATGAGAAATTTTACAAATTGTCAGTTTTTAAAAAGTTGAGAATAAGTATATAAATAGTAGGACTCCAAACATGGTAACAATGACCTTTTATTGATTTCGTGTAGATATATGACATACCAGCATTTATATAAATTCTCTGAGAAACATGTGGGGCTGAATGAAGATGCACTAAACATGGATCAACCTTTTCTTATTAAAGAACAAATCATGTTAGCATTATCTGAGAATGTCTGTTCACAATTCCTTCCCTGCTGATTCCTCTGCCACCTCTTAATTGCTATTGTTACCAGGTTCACCCCGACCTGGGACGGTAGTACCTGTTAGGCTTCCATCTATGGGTAAATAATGACCTCACCTCTCAAATAAATCACTGTGAAAGTATAAAAATACATTTTTATAGTAAAATACCAGCAATGCATTTTTATATGATAAAATGACCAACAATATATTTTATCTGTAATTGAAGGCATACATCTGTGTTCAAAATATTTAGATTTCAGCATTAAATTACCCATGGAGGTGTTGATATACCACTAAACAAAATGAACTAAATCAAATGGATTCCGACTGGCAATATGAGACACATGGCACAGTGGATAAAAGCATTAGTTAGATCCAGTGACTGGACCCAAAGAGTGTGAGTTCAATACCCGGTTAAGGCAGTGGAGAACATGGATATAGGAATTAACAGGAGATAACTGACATCCATTAAACATGGCATGTGGAACTAGAACAGTCTACCCCAGTGAGTGAAATAAAGGGTTCAGTTCGACATTCCAACCACCTGAAGAAGGCAGGAGCATACAACGGCCAAAACATAATAAATATGGTGACGAGGACAATAGTCCAAATAATGTAAATAATGTACATAATACCTCATCTCAGAAATATAGACATGAGTTTACATGTTGTTCTTTGATGTGTCATATGCCTTCAGGACATGAATGATCAAGGCTCTCCAAACCTTCCTATTTTTTGTGGCCTGTAGCAGTTTCTTAATTTTGTTAAGGCTCCCCTACCATCCCACCATCCATTCACATAGATAGGTAGCTTGCTATTTTCCCCTATCTCTCTTGCCTACAAAATACCCAATGAGGGTTAAGTTTTCCAATCCTGCTTTCTTCATTACGTGTCCAAGGAATTTCACTTATCTCTTTCTGATTTTGGGCATGTGTTCTTTTTGTTGAAAGACATCCTCATTACTTACTTGCGCCATCCTTGGAATTCTCAGTATCCTTCTGTAGAACCATGTTTCTGTCGCTTCCAGTTTTCTCCTCATCCATGGTGTGGTCAAAAGAAGTTAGCAACTCTGTTTTGGAACATAATTTTAGATTGGGTGTTTCTTCCTTCTGTTATGGTGATGGTCCAAGGTTAGAACCAATGAAAGAATAACACGAACACTGGTATGGAATACAAAGATATATTACAACAGAAATATAATACAAAGAAATAGAAGTATTAGTAATGACTATCAGATTTGGTTAGAGTGAACTATGTTGTCTCAACAAGTATCACTATTCCAATGTCCTTACAATATGCTCTCAGTTATCTCTCCTCGTCTTACAACCTCCTCATACCTCTTGAGAGGCGCAGTATTTATAATGTCAGGAATAATCCATTATTATTATGGGTGAGTTCCCATAACACCTTCTACACCGGTTTCTTGGTATCGTTGTGCTCTTCCCTATATCTGCTTCCTCCTATCACAACTGTACATATAGTAAGATGTACTCCGACAAAAGACCTCTCTCATGTCCATGATGGTCTACTTATAATGAGGAATCACCAATTACTGGCCCGGATGATGGATATACTAGACATATGGCCACCTCAGAATGGAGCACTAACACACCCGGACATTTCTCTTCAATTCCGTCCAACCATGCTAATATTATACACAGACATTAATGAATCAATTTCTTGTGCTATGGCAAGGAAGAAGGGTCTCTTTTGATGGAACGGCATACTTGCCTTCTCTCAAATTGAAGTCCTACATGCCAGACAAAGACAAATTCTCTTTTGTCAAGAATAAGGCAAGTACTGTTTACCATTTCTGACGTTTGACTCTGGTTCTGGTTCACTAACTCTGCCACACATGGAGAAATAGTCCAGCATTCTTCTGTTTCTCTGTAATTTGGATAATTTTTGTAATGCCACTTTTGCTAATGTACTGTGTGTTCACATTTTGGTGTCACGTTTTCCATCCTCAGTTAAAACATTTCATGTTACTCCCTAAAAATAAGGCAATAATTTTAAGAGATTTTTTTCCACAGCAATGGTAAAAAGCAAATGTATAAAGCTTTTAAGATCAAAAATGAGAAAAACGCATGAGTGGATAAGTAAGTACATAGATTATGTAAATTGTAGACTACAAGAAAGACAAGTGAAGAAATTACAAATTTTTACCCAATGAGGGCCCAAGAACCTTCCTAACAGATACATTACCTTTACTGATATGTCTGAGAGACTGATGGTAAGATGAACAAATTTGCTGTCATACAACAAAAGGCTTTTCTCAATCAACTCAGCACCAAACTGTTATCAAGAAGGGCAACAATAATCTTACCTTTGAAAAAAATATTTTGATTGAAGTCAAGAAGATGAAACTAAAATGAATCAAAAGTGAATAATAATGACAAAACTTAACACTACTACTACTACTACTACTACTAGGTGTTAAAGAAGGAAGAGAAATAAGATGAAAGAAAGATTAGTCAAAAAGGAATAATAATGACAAGACTTCATCTAAGAAATTCACCCAACTTAACACTACTACTACTACTACTAGGTGTAAAGAAGCAAGAGAAATAAGATGAAAGAAAGACTAGTCAAAAATGAATAATAATGACAAGGCTTCATCTAAGAAATTCACCCAACTTAACACTACTACTACTACTACTACGAGGTGTAAAGAAGCAAGAGAAATAAGATGAAAGAAAGACTAGATAAAAATGAATAATAATGACAAGGCTTCATCTAAGAAATTCACCCAACTTAACACTACTACTACTACTACGAGGTGTAAAGAGCAAGAGAAATAAGATGAAAGAAAGACTAGTCAAAAATGAATAATAATGACAAGGCTTTATCTAAGAAATTCACATTACGTGACTATTTCTATTAACTGTAAAGTTTTTGGAATAATATTTTGTGCTAATAACATATTTTTTAATTTATTGCAGGGTTCTAACATCAGTATTCCTGACAGTGAAGGCAAAACACCTCTCCACTGGGCAGCAAGTAGCAAAGATCCTTCCGCTGTAGCATGTGTCAAGGTCTTGCTTGTAAGTTACGTTTCATCTCCTGTTAGGCAATTAAGAGAGAAATCTAAGTAAAATAGAAATATATCAGATACATGGCTTTTAAGAAAATCTGAACAAGTAAGTGTACTTTAAGGTAAATAGAATCTTGCTTGACTATGAAGCTCTCAAGTAGCTGAGCAAAGCACATCAGATCAGATGGTGGTTCCTCCTCCAATGTGGGATGCAGTTTCAAATCATGACAGAAGGTACATTTTCTTTATTTTTTCTTGAGTGTGCAGACCAGTTGGCAAAAAAAAAAAAGAAAGAAGACCAATATCTTTAAAAGAACAGAGCTTCTACTCAAATACTTATCCGCTAAAAATAATGTTTGAAGTTATATATATATATATATATATATATATATATATATATATATGAAGAAATATAGTTTTAAGGTGTGCTATATTTATGGGATAAAGTGCTCAATATCAGAGATAGTGTATCTAAATATAAAACTAAACGTGAACATTGAAGTCAACACTCAGAGGTGACAGGCTGTTTCATGCTGGACACAATTGTCACTTTTATATATATATATATATATATATATATATATATATATATTAAGAAATGGACAAGGTCCGACAATTTATTTATTAAAGACATTTTTATGTTTTCGTAAATGACGGTTCATGATAGGATGCAGGTTCGAATCCTGTCAAAGAACAAATATTTTCTATGAAAATTTTCGGACATTCAGGCGGTAAATGTTATTTAATACTGTTTATCATAAACAGAACATTTGCTTAAATACTTGTATCTATAAATAACAACGTTAAACATAAAAAATGTCTTTAATAAAATATATATATATATATATATATATATAAAGAAATATAGTTTTAAGGTGCGATTTATATTTATGGGATAAAGTGCCCAATATCAGAGATAGAGTGTATCTAAATATAAAACTAAACGTGAACATTGAAGTCAACACTCAGAGGTGACAGGCTGTTTCATGCTGGACAAAATTGTCACTTTTATATTTATATATATATATATATATATATATATATATATATATATTATATATATTACGTTGTTAAATATAATGGACAACGGATGTCTATGTTTGATCATGAGCCTTACCAAGCTTCATATAGTGGCTTTAGTTTCAGGAGAAAATAATATAATGACAATGTAAGAACAGAGCAAATGATAATTATGAAAGTGGAGACTTTAGAAATAAATATATATATTCAAGCATGTTTGGTTAAATAATTTAGATGTATTATGTCTATTTATTTTAGTTTTAATCTTTTCAAGTCCATGAATTAATTTCTTGGTTGCTGTAGAAAATTGGTCAAGAAAAATTCCAAAGTTTTCTTTCAAATAATTTTCATTTTCCCAAGTACTTTCAATCTCATCTGAGATCATCTTCAGGGGTTGCATATCTATTGATGTGTTATGTGTTAACACCGTAAATTCAAAACATTTTTTCACCGCTATGCAAAGGAGGTAACTTTATGTGAATTTTTTTTAAAAAGATTTTTAATTATAGTATTTTAATTTAGTATTTTTTTTATATAACACTTTGCTGATACAAATATTTAAGAACTTTGTTGCTATACTTAAAATACTAAATTTACAATTTACACTTGTTAGACACTTTCTAGTACAAACCATGAATTAGCAATCTAAGTTCAAATTTCATCTTAGTCCTTCTCTTATCCCGCCAGCTATAGATTAAATAACAGGGTAAACTGAGATCTCTAGCCTTGAGTGGCAGCAAGTCAAGGAGAAGGACTGCTCTGAATTCAAAATAAATAGTGAAGGCAACTGGAAGCCATTCCACTAGTTGTCCCAGGAAGTAAGGATAATTAATCAACAATGAAGAAACAGAATCTGTACAAAGCCAGGATTGCCTACATCATGAAGAAAGATCAAAAATTTTATTTATAGATGTGAAATATATTTTTGCAAAAACGATTCTGTGAGATGTAAAACATTTAAGATACATTTAGCCTTTGTCAAAAATGTAACAGAAAGCTCATTTCATAAAATGTATTAAGGATTATCTATTAAGGTGTTAAATTCTCAAGATAATCCATCAATATATTAATGGATTAAGGAAAAAAACACTGTTTAAATATTGTCGCAAAATTCGGTCCAAACAATAGGAAGGGAACGGGTTGGTCTCGTAAAATTAGGTCCAAACAATAGGGGGAAGCAGGTTGGCCCGGCACCGCCTACTTCCGGAAACACTCCTCAGCTTAACGACAGCTACAATCCAGCTACAACAACTCCACAGATCTTTGCACTCAAATGTTCCAACAAGCCTCGCAAGTTAAGCTACACACCACTCTGTCAAGTGGTCTAATGAAAATCACATTTATCCCAGCGAACACCAACCAATTTGCAAACACAAGAAGTTCTCCTCTCGCCAATCAAAGTGATAGAATAGATCGCGTTTCCATAAGTTCGACTCACCGTAATGGTGGTGTTTCTTGAAAGGACCAATTACTGCCCTACACGCCAGACACAAACGAACCCTCTTATGCCGAGAACTGAGGTTAGTCTCATTTTCATGTCACCAAATATTCATATAAATTCTTATTAGTTTTGCTTATTTATGGTCTGTTCTCTTCTCCTAATTTTTTTCTCTTTAGGAAGCTGCTCCAACAGTTGTCAATTGGCAAGATTATGAAGGAAGAACAGCTCTTCATTCTGCTGTGGCTGATGGAAATGAGGCGATTGTAAAAGTCCTTGTAAGTGTGCTCTTACTTATACCTGATAGATTTTGATGTCATTATTGAATATGGGATAAACACAATGACATAGTTTTAAAATATTATTTTAATACTAGCTCTTTATGGATCCTAGAATATTATGGCTAGGATTTATGAAACAAATCCATCCAAACTTTCATTCCCTCTAATGATTCTATATTTAGTGATATAGCAAATACTAAAAGCATCTATAGAAATTCATTGCAAATGATTTTACTATAGAATGGAATGCATTAGAAATGATTTGAATACTAGCTCTTTATGGATCCTAGAATATTATGGCTAGGATTTATGAAACAAATCCATCCAAACTTTCATTCCCTCTAATGATTCCATATTTAGTGATATAGCAAATACTAAAAGCATCTATAGAAATTCATTGCAAATGATTTTACTATAGGAATGCATTAGAAATGATTTGAATACTAGCTCTTTATGGATCCTAGAATATTATGGCTAGGATTTATGAAACAAATCCATCCAAACTTTCATTCCCTCTAATGATTCCATATTTAGTGATATAGCAAATACTAAAAGCATCTATAGAAATTCATTACAAATGACTTTACTATAGGAATGCATTAGAAATGATTTGAATACTAGCTCTTTATGGAACCTGGAATATTATGGCTAGGATTTATGAAACAAATCCATCCAAACTTTCATTCCCTCTAATGATTCCATATTTAGTGATATAGCGATTACTAAAAGCATCTATAGAAATTCATTGCAAATGATTTTACTATAGGAATGCATTAGAAATGATTTGAATACTAGCTCTTTATGGATCCTAGAATATTATGGCTAGGATTTATGAAACAAATCCATCCAAACTTTTATTCCCTCTAATGATTCCATATCTAGTGATATAGTAAAAGCATCTATAGAAATTCATTGCAAATGATTTTACTATAGGAATGCATTAGAAATGATTAGAATACTAGCTATTTATGGAACCTGGAATATTATGGTTAGGATTTATGAAACAAATCCATCCAAACTTTCATTCCCTCTAATGATTCCATATTTAGTGATATAACAAATACTAAAAGCATCTATAGAAATTCATTACAAATGACTTTACTATAGGAATGCATTAGAAATGATTTGAATACTAGCTCTTTATGGAACCTGGAATATTATGGCTAGGATTTATGAAACAAATCCATCCAAACTTTCATTCCCTCTAATGATTCTATATCTAGTGATATAGAAAATACTGAAAGCATATATAGAAATTCATTGCAAATGATTTTACTATAGGAATGCATTAGAAATGATTTGAATACAAGCTCTTTATGGAACCTGGAATATTATGGCTAGGATTTATGAAACAAATCCATCCAAACTTTCATTCCCTCTAATGATTCTATATCTAGTGATATAGCAAATACTAAAAGCATCTATAGAAATTCATTGCAAATGATTTTACCATAGGAATGCATTAGAAATGATTTGAATACTAGCTCTTTATGGAACCTGGAATATTATGGCTAGGATTTATGAAACAAATCCATCCAAACTTTCATTCCCTCTAATGATTCCATATTTAGTGATATAGCAAATACTAAAAGCATCTATAGAAATTCATTGCAAATGATTTTACTATAGGAATGCATTAGAAATGATTTGAATACTAGCTCTTTATGGATCCTAGAATATTATGGTTAGGATTTATGAAACAAATCCATCCAAACTTTCATTCCCTCTAATGATTCCATATTTAGTGATATAACAAATACTAAAAGCATCTATAGAAATTCATTACAAATGATTTTTACTATAGGAATGCATTAGAAATGATTTGAATACTAGCTCTTTATGGAACCTGGAATATTATGGCTAGGATTTATGAAACAAATCCATCCAAACTTTCATTCCTCTAATGATTCCATATTTAGTGATATAGCAAATACTAAAAGCATCTATAGAAATTCCAAATGATTTTACTATAGGAATGCATTAGAAATGATTTGAATACTAGCTCTTTATGGATCCTAGAATATTTGGCTAGGATTTATGAAACAAATCCATCCAAACTTTCATTCCTCTAATGATTCCATATTTAGTGATATAGCAAATACTAAAAGCATCTATAGAAATTCATTGCAAATGATTTTACTATAGGAATGCATTAGAAATGATTTGAATACAAGCTCTTTATGGATCGACAAAGAATATTATGTAAACAAGGATTTATGAAACAAATCCATCCAAACTTTCATTCCTCTAATGATTCCATATTTAGTGATATAACAAATACTAAAAGCATCTATAGAAATTCATTACAAATGATTTTACTATAGGAATGCATTAGAAATGATTTGAATACTAGCTCTTTATGGAACCTGAATATTATGGATAGGATTTATGAAACAAATCCATCCAAACTTTCATTCCCTCTAATGATTCCATATTTAGTGATATAGAAAATACTAAAAAGCATCTATAGAAATTCATTGCAAATGATTTTACTATAGGAATGCATTAGAAATGATTTGAATACTAGCTCTTTATGGATCCTAGAATATTATGGCTAGGATTTATGAAACAAATCCATCAAACTTTCATTCCCTCTAATGATTCCATATTTAGTGATATAGCAAATACTAAAAGCATCTATAGAAATTCATTGCAAAATTTTACTATAGGAATGCATTAGAAATGATTTGAATTTTATGGAATCCTAGAATATTATGGCTAGGATTTATGAAACAAATCCATCCAAACTTTCATTCCTCTAATGATTCCATATTTAGTGATATAACAAATATAAAAGCATCTATAGAAATTCATTACAAATGATTTTACTATAGGAATGCATTAGAAATGATTTGAATACTAGCTCATTTTATGGAACCTGGAATATTATGGCTAGGATTTATGAAACAAATCCATCCAAACTTTCATTCCCTCTAATGATTCCATATTTAGTGATATAGCAAATACTAAAAGCATCTATAGAAATTCATTGCAAATGATTTTACTATAGGAATGCATTAGAAATGATTTGAATACTAGCTCTTTATGGATCCTAGAATATTATGGCTAGGATTTATGAAACAAATCCATCCAAACTTTCATTCCCTCTAATGATTCCATATTTAGTGATATAGCAAATACTAAAAAGCATCTATAGAAATTCATTGCAAATGATTTTACTATAGGAATGCATTAGAAATGATTTGAATACTAGCTCTTTATGGATCCTAGAATATTATGGCTAGGATTTATGAAACAAATCCATCCAAACTTTCATTCCCTCTAATGATTCCATATTTAGTGATATAGCAAATACTAAAAGCATCTATAGAAATTCATTGCAAATGATTTTACTATAGGAATGCATTAGAAATGATTTGAATACAAGTTCTTTATGGAACCTGGAATATTATGGCTAGGATTTATGAAACAAATCCATCCAAACTTTCATTCCCTCTAATGATTCCATATTTAGTGATATAGCAAATACTAAAAGCATCTATAGAAATTCATTGCAAATGATTTTACTATAGGAATGCATTAGAAATGATTTGTATATTAGCTTTTTATGGAACCTGGAATATTATGGCTAGGATTTATGAAACAAATCCATCCAAACTTTCATTTCCTCTAATGATTCCATATCGAGTGATATAGCAAATACTAAAAGCATCTATAGAAATTCATTGCAAATGATTTTACTATAGGAATGCATTAGAAATGATTTGAATACTAGCTCTTTATGGAACCTGGAATATTATGGCTAGGATTTATGAAACAAATCCATCCAAACTTTCATTCCCTCTAATGATTCCATATCTAATGAAATAGCAAATACTAAAAGCATCTACAGAAATTCATTGGATTTTACTACAGGAATATATTATACAACTTATCTATCAGAGTCCATTCCTACAATTGGAGACGGCAAACTACTACTACTCTCTAATTTTTTGATACTTTAGTTTTAAAGTGAAGTGCTATATAAAAGCATGGTCAGTATACAAAGAGGCAGGAAAAGGACTGTCTGAACTGTAATGTTGGGTGGCAAGTGTTTTTGTAGTCCTTGTAGGTATTTTTGCACATGAACCAATAATAAAAATCATAATAAACAGTGTTCTATTTTGTTTTTCTTTTTTGCCATTTTTCCATTCACCCATCACTCTTTTCCTTTCTTCTTTTTCTTACAAAAGACGTCCTTTGAAAACTGCCATGTATCAGAATTGGACAATAATTTTCGAACTCCTTTGCACTGGGCAGCAGATTTAGGTAAGCATTTTTTTTTGTATGTCTTTTTGTTGAAGTAAAAACATAAACCTATGTCTAATGCATTGAAACTGGGACTCCTCTTCTATTGTCTATAAACACACGCACAACCTCTTGAACCAGTTATATGTTTCTGTGGAGTCAAATATTAGTTTAAAACATTTGCTGGAATAAATTTCTTGTTAAATTTTAAAATCCAAATCATTCTGACTGAATTTCTTAGATTATTATTTGTTTCACTTGTTTTTGTTTTTGTTTTTTACAGCTTATCGACCTTTTGCAAGTTATTTAAAGCCAGAAATTATTTTTAGATTGTAAGAAGTTTTTGGAGATAATAATGATTTACTGATACAAGTCCTACTAATTAACTCATAGCTGGGGGAAGAGCTGAAGAAGTGTATTCAATGGTATTTGCATGTAAGTGAATATAATGAACCCAACTGGAATTGGAACTCAGCTCTCTGAATTTCAAGCCTGTATCCATTACACCACCTTCACATCCAAGTTTGCAGTGCCTAGTATTCCCCAAGCTTCTGAGATGACAAATTATCACTATTTAAATTATTTGCAGTTGATCCAATGTCAGACTTACTAGAGGCAAGGAACATGAAAAGATCACCCCCCACCATCTGGATTAAATAAATAGTTCTGTTTCAAATTCTCTAAGGATTAGCCAGATTGATAGACACTTGAAAAGGTCAGCAACCACCATGGTCAAAACATTGTGATAGTAATAAGATATTAGTATTATATATATAATAATGTATTACTAATATATTAGTAATACATTAGTCAAAGTACTTCTCTTTCTGAACTCTAGATCAGTGTTAGTCAAAATGTATTTTTTTACATATTTCTTTCTTTATAAAATGATAAATAATAAATATTTCATTATAGTTGATTCACATACATTTATCATAGAATTATTTTTGTAAATAAACTAATGAATAGTGTTTAGTGTCTTTGTTGTCAATTCTCAAGTATAAAGAAAATGTATAAATGCACTTTTATATGTTTGGGTTTTTATTAAAATTCTAATCATCACTTTTTAATGTTGTAAACATTGCTGAGGGAGTGTCATACCTGAACGTACCTATTCTATTATTAATAGACTCTCCCACACATAATAAGTAGTAGTAGTGGTCGCCAGTTGGGCTCAGTGGTGTTGAGTGAGTCAGTCGATGTCGGACATTGAAGTATCAACCATCACAACTAGATTGCTGCGTCATTAAGTCTTATTTCAAGTTCCTAACGTTTTGTACGTCGAACCTAATTTAGGACGACTTACTGAAATACAAGCCTCCACTTTGAAAACTACTCTACAACAGGGAGTCAAAAGTGAATACAGTAATAGCAGTGTCAAGTGAATAACTTACCTTTTGACATACCATTTTTTTTACATGGATGAAGATTAAAAATTACCCTTTTTATTTTATTTAATGTGTGTGATATATGTCATCAAATTTTTGGTAATTACATGTCTATTTTGTTCAACATTGTAAAATGTTCTAAAAGCTCTGTTTTTATCTCTCAGATGAGGTATGATGATTATTTACATTGTTTGGACTGTTATCCTCATCTTCATTGCTATATTCACAACAAAATTCCAATCACCTGAAGAAGGCTGAAGCATTGTGAATATGGCAATGAAGATGAGGATAACAGTCTGAATAATGTAAATAATGTTTTGAAAGCTGTAAAGATCTTTAATCTAGTCCTTAATAGGAGCAGATAAGTTTACCTATTGTCCAGTTCACACACCTACCCAGTTTTTCCAACAGAGGTAGAGGCTTATCCTTTGTTTCCTGTTTAGGATTGGGTTAACTCCCAGTAGGATTTCATCTCTGGTTCCTTCATCACTATATTTCTGATGTCTCCACAATCTGAAATTTTATTCAGTAATTATTATTATTTTTTTCCTCTCCCAATAGGAGTGGATAGGTTCACTTATCACCCAGTTCACATTCCTCCTTGACTTTTTGAACAGGAGTAGTGGTTTATCCTTTGTTTCCTGTTTAGGATTGTGTGTCCAGTTCCTTCTAAAGTGTATTTTCACACTATATTTCTAATATCGCTGATTGTACTCTGAAATTTCATTCAGTAATTAAATCTTGACCTCATCAATTCTATAGCTAGCCGTTATCTTTCCTGAATAGGCCCAAGAACATCACTTCTTTCCTTTTCTTACACACATACAACCTTCTACCTTGAGTGGCTCTTAGGCCTTGTATTGGGTGACCATGAGTAAAGAAAGAAAAGTAGATGACTTTCTAATATCGTCACTGTATCTCCATTGAAAGGGGGCTTTCCAGAAACTAGTATCATGTGCATTGCCGTGAAAATAACATTCTCTCAAGCAGGGGGCTTTTTGGAAGGAAAGGGTCTGAAAGCTATGCTGTGTTTCAGGGAAGGGCCATGATATTAAATTTATTATAATAAATTGTCTCAAACTATGTCCAGAAGACTGCCTTGGTCTGGAGGTTTAAAGAAAAAAAAAGAAGAAATATATTACTTATACAAGGTTCCTTATTTTACTGCAGGAATAACAGGATAACAACTAAGATAATCAAGAAAAAATACAAATTCCTTGCTACAAATGAAATACAGTTAGAAATGACAAATTAGTTAATGAGACATTTGTTTCTTATTGTGTGACAACTTCTCCACATCAGGTGAAATATTTGTCGATGACAGGAGCAAAACATGATCCAGGTGATCATCATCCAACCTTAAAATCAACTATATAATAATTTTCAAAAAAATTTGTTCACAAGCATATTTACTTCCAAATAAAGATTCCATCATTTTCACATTATTCAATAGGCTTTCATATTTTCTGTTGGGCAAAACATATTTCTTGTAGAAGTCATCAGTAGATTCGAAATGAAATTTTGATATAAAAAATTTGTTGCATTGTAAGTCAATTAACTCCAACTGATATTTTTCTGCCATTTGTTCCACAAATTATTTAGATAATTAGCGTCTAAGTGTTAAGTTGGCGAGCCAGACAAAAAATCCTTCACAGATCCAGATGTGGCTTGGGGGTTGCCGACCCCTGCTCTAAAGTATCAACAAGAATTGCAGTAAACACTAATAGAAATTTGTCTATGGCCGCAACTGTAAATAATAAAAAAACTGTCAAATCTTGTTCACAAATAACGGTTATTTCCAAATACTGACAAGCATAAGCAGATCAAGTTGATCCAGTCTCAAACATAATCTACATTAATCTGCAAAGCAAACCTGCTGATCTGAATTGGATTGCAAACTTTTTTCTGTTGATTTTGTCAAACTGTAATAGAACAAGTGTTTTGCAAACAGAAAATGTTGTCTGACCAATTCTTGCATTGCCATCCCTCCTTGCATCTGCCTTCAATAGTGCCTTGCATGATGGTCTTGCAGAGTTTCTTATACCATGTGCTATGATCAAACCATGACAACTTCCCCCAGGATGACCTGTTGGCGGTTGACTGTCAGGAGTTCTGGCATTGTCATGTCCGTCCTCTCTTTGATGTTATCTGACCAGTTCTTGCATTGCCATACCCCATGATGGTCTTGCATCTACAAACCTTCCCCCAGGATACTGACTGTCAGGAGTTCTGGCATTGTCATGGTCTTTGATGTTATTGACCAGTTCTTGCATTGCCATTTCTTATGCCTTCAATACTGCCTTGCATGATGGAGTTTCTTATACCATATGATATGGCCAAACCATGACAACTTCCCCCAGGATGACCTGTTGGCGGTTGACTGTCAGGAGTTCTGGCATTGTCATGTCCGTCCTCTCTTTGATGTTATCTGACCAGTTCTTGCATTGCCATCCCTGCTTGCATCTGCCTTCAATACTGCCTTGCATGATGGTCTTGCAGAGTTTCTTATACCATATGATATGGCCAAACCATAACAACTTCCCCCAGGATGACCTGTTGGCGGTTGACTGTCAGGAGTTCTGGCATTGTCATGTCCGTCCTCTCTTTGATGTTATCTGACCAGTTCTTGCATTGCCATCCCTGCTTGCATCTGCCTTCAATACTGCCTTTGCATGATGGTCTTGCAGAGTTTTTATACCATATGATATGGCTAAACCAAACAACTTCCCCCAGGATGACCTGTTGGCGGTTGACTGTCAGGAGTTCTGGCATTGCTGTCCGTCCCCCTTTGATGTTATCTGACCAGTTCTTGCATTGCCATCCCTGCTTGCATCTGCCTTTCAATACTGCCTTGCATGATGGTCTTGCAGAGTTTCTTATACCATATGATATGGCCAAACCATAACAACTTCCCCAGGATGACCTGTTGGCGGTTGACTGTCAGGAGTTCTGGCATTGTCATGTCCGTCCTCTCTTTGATGTTATCTGACCAGTTCTTGCATTGCCATCCTGCTTGCATCTGCCTTCAATACTGCCTTGCATGATGGTCTTGCAGACCATATGATATGGTAAACCATAACAACTTCCCCAGGATGACCTGTTGGCGGTTTTCAGGAGTTATACCATATGATATGGCTTGCAAACCATAACAACTTCCCCCAGGATGACCTGTTGGCGGTTGACTGTCAGGAGTTCTGGCATTGTCATGTCCGTCTTCTCTTTGATGTTATCTGACCAGTTCTTGCATTGCCATCCTGCTTGCATCTGCCTTCAATACTGCCTTGCATGATGGTCTTGCAGAGTTTCTTATACCATATGATATGGCCAAACCATAACAACTTCCCCAGGATGACCTGTTGGCGGTTGACTGTCAGGAGTTCTGGCATTGTCATGTCCGTCTTCTCTTTGATGTTATCTGACCAGTTCTTGCATTGCCATCCCTGCTTGCATCTGTCTTCAATACTGCCTTGCATGATGGTCTTGCAGAGTTTCTTATACCATATGATATGGCCAAACCATAACAACTTCCCCAGGATGACCTGTTGGCGGTTGACTGTCAGGGAGTTCTGGCATTGTCATGTCCGTCCTCTCTTTGATGTTATCTGACCAGTTCTTGCATTGCCATCCCTGCTTGCATCTGTCTTCAATACTGCCTTGCATGATGGTCTTGCAGAGTTTCTTATACCATATGATGTGGCCAAACCATAACAACTTCCCCAGGATGACCTGTTGGCGGTTGACTGTCAGGAGTTCTGGCATTGTCATGTCCGTCCTCTCTTTGATGTTATCTGACCAGTTCTTGCATTGCCATCCCTGCTTGCATCTGCCTTCAATACTGCCTTGCATGATGGTCTTGCAGAGTTTCTTATACCATATGATATGGCCAAACCATGACAACTTCCCCCAGGATGACCTGTTGGCGGTTGACTGTCAGGAGTTCTGGCATTGTCATGTCCGTCTCTCTTTGATGTTATCTGACCAGTTCTTGCATTGCCATCCCTGCTTGCATCTGCCTTCAATACTGCCTTGCATGATGGTCTTGCAGAGTTTCTTATACCATATGATATGGCCAAAACCATAACAACTTCCCCAGGATGACCTGTTGGCGGTTGACTGTCAGGAGTTCTGGCATTGTCATGTCCGTCCTCTCTTTGATGTTATCTGACCAGTTCTTGCATTGCCATCCCTGCTTGCATCTGCCTTCAATACTGCCTTGCATGATGGTCTTGCAGAGTTTTCTTATACCATATGATATGGCCAAACCATAACAACTTCCCCAGGATGACCTGTTGGCGGTTGACTGTCAGGAGTTCTGGCATTGTCATGTCCGTCCTCTCTTTGATGTTATCTGACCAGTTCTTGCATTGCCATCCCTGCTTGCATCTGCCTTCAATACTGCCTTGCATGATGGTCTTGCAGAGTTTCTTATACCATATGATATGGCCAAACCATAACAACTTCCCCAGGATGACCTGTTGGCGGTTGACTGTCAGGAGTTCTGGCATTGTCATGTCCGTCCTCTCTTTGATGTTATCTGACCAGTTCTTGCATTGCCATCCCTGCTTGCATCTGTCTTCAATACTGCCTTGCATGATGGTCTTGCAGAGTTTCTTATACCATATGATATGGCCAAACCATAACAACTTCCCCCCAGGATGACCTGTTGGCGGTTGACTGTCAGGGAGTTCTGGCATTGTCATGTCCGTCCTCTCTTTGATGTTATCTGACCAGTTCTTGCATTGCCATCCCTGCTTGCATCTGCCTTCAATACTGCCTTGCATGATGGTCTTGCAGAGTTTTCTTATACCATATGATATGGCCAAACCATAACAACTTCCCCCAGGATGACCTGTTGGCGGTTGACTGTCAGGAGTTCTGGCATTGTCATGTCCGTCTTCTCTTTGATGTTATCTGACCAGTTCTTGCATTGCAATCCCTGCTTGCATCTGTCTTCAATACTGCCTTGCATGATGGTCTTGCAGAGTTTCTTATACCATATGATATGGCCAAACCATAACAACTTCCCCCAGGATGACCTGTTGGCGGTTGACTGTCAGGAGTTCTGGCATTGTCATGTCCGTCCTCTCTTTGATGTTATCTGACCAGTTCTTGCATTGCCATCCCTGCTTGCATCTGTCTTCAATACTGCCTTGCATGATGGTCTTGCAGAGTTTCTTATACCATATGATATGGCCAAACCATAAAAACTTCCCCCAGGATGACCTGTTGGCGGTTGACTGTCAGGAGTTCTGGCATTGTCATGTCCGTCCTCTCTTTGATGTTATCTGACCAGTTCTTGCATTGCCATCCTGCTTGCATCTGCCTTCAATACTGCCTTGCATGATGGTCTTGCAGAGTTTCTTATACCATATGATATGGCTAAACCATAACAACTTCCCCAGGATGACCTGTTGGCGGTTGACTGTCAGGAGTTCATTGTCATGTCCGTCCTCTCTTTGATGTTATCTGACCAGTTCTTGCATTGCCATCCCTTTGATGTCAATATGTATGATGGTCCAGAGTTTCTTTACCTTGATATGGCTAAACCATAACAACTTCCCCAGGATGACCTGTTGGGGGTTGACTGTCAGGGGAGTTCTGGCATTGTCATGTCCGCTTGATGTTATCTGACCAGTTCTTGCATTGCCATCCCCTGCTTGCATTCTTCAATACTGCCCATGATATGCAGAGTTTCTTATACCATATGATATGGCCAAACCATAACAACTTCCCCCAGGATGACCTGTTGGCGGTTGACTGTCAGGAGTTCTGGCATTGTCATGTCCGTCCTCTCTTTGATGTTATCTGACCAGTTCTTGCATTGCCATCCCTGCTTGCATCTGCCTTCAATACTGCCTTGCATGATGGTCTTGCAGAGTTTCTTATACCATATGATATGGCCAAACCATAACAACTTCCCCAGGATGACCTGTTGGCGGTTGACTGTCAGGAGTTCTGGCATTGTCATGTCCGTCCTCTCTTTGATGTTATCTGACCAGTTCTTGCATTGCCATCCCTGCTTGCATCTGCCTTCAATACTGCCTTGCATGATGGTCTTGCAGAGTTTCTTATACCATATGATATGGCTAAACCATAACAACTTCCCCAGGATGACCTGTTGGCGGTTGACTGTCAGGAGTTCTGGCATTGTCATGTCCGTCCTCTCTTTGATGTTATCTGACCAGTTCTTGCATTGCCATCCCTGCTTGCATCTGCCTTCAATACTGCCTTGCATGATGGTCTTGCAGAGTTTCTTATACCATATGATATGGCTAAACCATAACAACTTCCCCAGGATGACCTGTTGGCGGTTGACTGTCAGGAGTTCTGGCATTGTCATGTCCGTCCTCTCTTTGATGTTATCTGACCAGTTCTTGCTTGCATTGCCATCTTGCATGATGGCTTGCATCTGCCTTGGCTAAAATAACAACTTCCCCAGGATGACCTTGCATGATGGTCTTTTGCAGAGTTTTCATTATACCATATGATGATGCAGGTTTCTTATACCATATGATAAACCATAACAACTTCCCCCAGGATGACCTGTTGGCGGTTGACTGTCAGGAGTTCTGGCATTGTCATGTCCGTCCTCTCTTTGATGTTATCTGACCAGTTCTTGCATTGCCATCCCTGCTTGCATCTGCCTTCAATACTGCCTTGCATGATGGTCTTGCAGAGTTTCTTATACCATATGATATGGCCAAACCATAACAACTTCCCCCAGGATGACCTGTTATGGTTGACTGTCAGGAGTTCTGGCATTGTCATGTCCGTCCTCTCTTTGATGTTATCTGACCAGTTCTTGAATTGCCATCCCTGCTGCATCTGCCTTCAATACTGCCTTGCATGATGGTCTTGCAGAGTTTCTTATACCATATGATATGGCTAAACCATAACAACTTCCCCAGGATGACCTGTTGGCGGTTGACTGTCAGGAGTTCTGGCATTGTCATGTCCGTCCTCTCTTTGATGTTATCTGACCAGTTCTTGCATTGCCATCCCTGCTTGCATCTGCCTTCAATACTGCCTTGCATGATGGTCTTGCAGAGTTTCTTATACCATATGATATGGCTAAACCATAACAACTTCCCCAGGATGACCTGTTGGCGGTTGACTGTCAGGAGTTCTGGCATTGTCATGTCCGTCCTCTCTTTGATGTTATCTGACCAGTTCTTGCATTGCCATCCCTGCTTGCATCTGCCTTCAATACTGCCTTGCATGATGGTCTTGCAGAGTTTCTTATACCATATGATATGGCCAAACCATAACAACTTCCCCCAGGATGACCTGTTGGCGGTTGACTGTCAGGAGTTCTGGCATTGTCATGTCCGTCCTCTCTTTGATGTTATCTGACCAGTTCTTGCATTGCCATCCCTGCTTGCATCTGCCTTCAATACTGCCTTGCATGATGGTCTTGCAGAGTTTCTTATACCATATGATATGGCCAAACCATAACAACTTCCCCAGGATGACCTGTTGGCGGTTGACTGTCAGGAGTTCTGGCATTGTCATGTCCGTCCTCTCTTTGATGTTATCTGACCAGTTCTTGCATTGCCATCCCTGCTTGCATCTGCCTTCAATACTGCCTTGCATGATGGTCTTGCAGAGTTTCTTATACCATATGATATGGCCAAACCATAACAACTTCCCCAGGATGACCTGTTGGCAGTTGACTGTCAGGAGGTTGACTGTCAGGAGTTCTGGCATTGTCATGTCCGTCCTCTCTTTGATGTTATCTGACCAGTTCTTGCATTGCCATCCCTGCTTGCATCTGCCTTCAATACTGCCTTGCATGATGGTCTTGCAGAGTTTCTTATACCATATGATATGGCCAAAACCATAACAACTTCCCCCAGGATGACCTGTTGGCGGTTGACTGTCAGGAGTTCTGGCATTGTCATGTCCGTCCTCTCTTTGATGTTATCTGACCAGTTCTTGCATTGCCATCCCTGCTTGCATCTGCCTTCAATACTGCCTTGCATGATGGTCTTGCAGAGTTTCTTATACCATATGATATGGCTAAACCATAACAACTTCCCCCAGGATGACCTGTTGGCGGTTGACTGTCAGGAGTTCTGGCATTGTCATGTCCGTCCTCTCTTTGATGTTATCTGACCAGTTCTTGCATTGCCATCCCTGCTTGCATCTGCCTTCAATACTGCCTTGCATGATGGTCTTGCAGAGTTTCTTATACCATATGATATGGCCAAACCATAAACAACTTCCCCCAGGATGACCTGTTTATGGTTGACTGTCAGGGAGTTCTGGCATTGTCATGTCCGTCCTCTCTTTGATGTTATCTGACCAGTTCTTGCATTGCCATCCCTGCTTGCATCTGCCTTCAATACTGCCTTGCATGATGGTCTTGCAGAGTTTTTATACCATATGATATGGCCAAACCATAACAACTTCCCCCAGGATGACCTGTTGGTTGACTGTCAGGAGTTCTGGCATTGTCATGTCCGTCCTCTCTTTGATGTTATCTGACCAGTTCTTGCATTGCCATCCCTGCTTGCATCTGCCTTCAATACTGCCTTGCATGATGGTCTTGCAGAGTTTCTTATACCATGTGATATGGCCAAACCATGACAACTTCCCCCAGGATGACCTGTTATGGTTGACTGTCAGGAGTTCTGGCATTGTCATGTCCGTCCTCCTTTGATGTTATCTGACCAGTTCTTGCATTGCCATCCCTGCTTGCATCTGCCTTCAATACTGCCTTGACATGATGGTCTTGCAGAGTTTCTTATACCATATGATATGGCCAAACCATAACAACTTCCCCCAGGATGACCTGTTGGCGGTTGACTGTCAGGAGTTCTGGCATTGTCATGTCCGTCCTCTCTTTGATGTTATCTGACCAGTTCTTGCATTGCCATCCCTGCTTGCATCTGCCTTCAATACTGCCTTGCATGATGGTCTTGCAGAGTTTCTTATACCATATGATATGGCCAAACCATGACAACTTCCCCAGGATGACCTGTTGGCGGTTGACTGTCAGGAGTTCTGGCATTGTCATGTCCGTCCTCTCTTTGATGTTATCTGACCAGTTCTTGCATTGCCATCCCTGCTTGCATCTGCCTTCAATACTGCCTTGCATGATGGTCTTGCAGAGTTTCTTATACCATATGATATGGCTAAACCATAACAACTTCCCCCAGGATGACCTGTTGGCGGTTGACTGTCAGGAGTTCTGGCATTGTCATGTCCGTCCTCTCTTTGATGTTATCTGACCAGTTCTTGCATTGCCATCCCTGCTTGCATCTGTCTTCAATACTGCCTTGCATGATGGTCTTGCAGAGTTTCTTATACCATATGATATGGCCAAACCATAACAACTTCCCCCAGGATGACCTGTTGGCGGTTGACTGTCAGGAGTTCTGGCATTGTCATGTCCGTCCTCTCTTTGATGTTGTCTGACCAGTTCTTGCATTGCCATCCCTGCTTGCATCTGCCTTCAATACTGCCTTGCATGATGGTCTTGCAGAGTCTGTTATGCCATGTGATATGACCAAACCATGACCTCTTTTGATACTTAATAGTATCAAGAAGGAATTCCTGTTGGCCCATGAAACTTTTGTCTTTCTCTGTACATAGTCATTGGTTTTGTGCTCCCAGTAGAAGATGTGGAGGAGCTTTCTCAAGCATTTGTTCTCAAATCCTTTTTTTATACCTAAACCAGGAAGACATCTTTTGCCTTTCCTCATGAATCTTGCATATGGCATCCATTAAAACAAAGAACTGTACCAAATCATAGAAACATCACTGAAAGACTTTCAACAACAGCAACAACTAAAATGTCTAACACTTGTAACTCAAAGAGAAAATAATGACATCATCAAGATATTGGCATTATTTACACTATTTATATTCAGACTGTTATTGTTCTCACAATGTTTCAATTGTTGTGCCCTTTGGCCTTCCTCAGGTGTACATCAAGGTAAGGAGAGCACAAAAGCCAAAACATTGTCATAACAACAGGGATGAAGACAATAGTTCAAATATAAATAAAGTAAATAATGATAACACTTCATCACAGAAATTCAGACAGAAAGAAGATACTGGCTATCCACACAACTTCAAACAAAAGGTTAGGAAGGCAACTATCATCTCTACTAGTAAGAGCAATAAGTCTTACTGGACATTAGAAATCTATTTTCTTGAAAACTTGTTTTAAGAGAAAGATTTTACACATTTCAATTGAAAAGCAGCATGCCAAATGTTTCTTTATAAGCAAATGGCTAATATTACCATTACTACTTTTCTGTTTTCTATACAACATCTAAAGGTTCTTGGCTGCAATAAACAGAAATAAAAGCCAAAGTTTGCATTGATTAAAACAATTTCTATCCTAATTCTAGAATGATGAGTTATCATTATTTACATTATTTATATTTGGACTATTGTCCTCATCTTTGTTCCTATTATAACCTGATCACCTTCTGTCTGAATTTCTGGGATGAGGAGTTATCATTATTTACATTTGGACTATTGTCCTCATCTTTGTTGTTATTATCACCTGATTGCCTTCTGTCTGAATTTCTGGGATGAGGATTTATCATTATTTACATTATTTATATTTGGACTATTGTCCTCATCTTTGTTGTTATTATCACCTGATTGCCTTCTGTCTGAATTTCTGGGATGAGGAGTTATAATTATTTACATTATTTATATTTGGACTATTGTCCTCATCTTTGTTGTTATTATCACCTGATTGCCTTCTGTCTGAATTTCTCGGATGAGGAGTTATAATTATTTACATTATTTATATTTGGACTATTGTCCTCATCTTTGTTGTTATTATCACCTGATTGCCTTCTGTCTGAATTTCTGGGATGAGGAGTTATCATTATTTACATTATTTATATTTGGACTATTGTCCTCATCTTTGTTGTTATTATCACCTGATCGGCTTCTGTCTAAATTTCTCGGATGAGGAGTTATCATTATTTTCATTATTTATATTTGGACTATTGTCCTCATCTTTTTTGTTATTATCACCTGATTGCCTTCTGTCTGAATTTCTGGGATGAGAATTTATCATTATTTATATTATTTATATTTGGACTATTGTCCTCATCTTTGTTGTTATTATCACCTGATTGCCTTCTGTCTGAATTTCTGGGATGAGGAGTTATCATTATTTACATTATTTATATTTGGACTATTGTCCTCATCTTTGTTGTTATTATCACCTGATTGCCTTCTGTCTGAATTTCTCGGATGAGGAGTTATCATTATTTACATTATTTATATTTGGAATTTTATCCTTATCTTTGTTGTTATTATCACCTGATCGCCTTCTGTCTGAATTTCTGAGATGAGGATTTATCATTATTTACATTATTTATATTTGGACTATTGTCCTCATTTTTGTTGTTATTATCACCTGATTGCCTTCTGTCTGAATTTCTGAGATGAGGAGTTATAATTATTTACATTATTTATATTTGGACTATTGTCCTCATTTTTGTTGTTATTATCACCTGATTGCCTTCTGTCTGAATTTCTCGGATAAGGAGTTATAATTATTTACATTATTTACATTTAGACTATTGTCCTCATCTTTGTTGTTATTATCACCTGATCGGCTTCTGTCTAAATTTCTGGAATGAGGAGTTATTATTTACATTATTTATATTTGGAATTTTATCCTTATCTTTGTTGTTATTATCACCTGATTGCCTTCTGTCTGAATTTCTCGGATGAGGAGTTATCATTATTTACATTATTTATATTTGGACTATTGTCCTCATCTTTGTTGTTATTATCACCTGATCGCCTTCTGTCTGAATTTCTAGGATGACGAGATTTCATTATTTACATTATTTACATTTAGACTATTGTCCTCATTTTTCTTGTTATTATCACCTGATCATTGTCTGTCTGAATTTCTGGGATGAGGATTTGTTATTATTTATACTATTTATATCTGGACTATTGTCCTCATTGTTGTTGTTATCACAAAGTTTCATTCATTGTATCCTATGGCCTTCTTTAGGTGTATATTGATCTGGGTAAAACATGTTGAAAACAACAGAGATGAAAATAGGACAAATATGAAATCTTGAATAAAATCAACCAATCTACTTATCCGTTGCATAGAATAAGGAGAACTTAAGAATATCCATAAAAATTCTAGAATTCTGGAATTTCTGGCAGTGCAGAGAAAGAATAAGAACACATCTGTCAAAACTTAAAAAGAATAAATATTGATGACAATTCATTTCAGAAATTTTTGACAGCATTAGGAAGACTCACAAGAAAAGAAAAACATCTGTGATAAAAACAAGCAAGATGAGGATAATTGAGAAAATAATTTTTTTGGTTGTACTGTAGTTCTCATTTTAATTTTACTTTCTTTCAGGACATTCCCAAATTATAAGCATCTTACTGGACAATGGTGCCGACTATGCCTGTTCGGATTCTAACAGTGCTACACCCTTGCATTATGCTGCCAAAAACAATTCTGCAGTAAGTTTCTAAGAGTAAAATGTTTTCCTCGGGTTATTTTTTTGGTTTGTTTTTCAGCAACCTGGAAATAGATTTGAGTTTTAGAAAATCAAGTATTTAGTTTCCACTTTAGCTTCTTTTTGATTGCTTAAAAAGTTCATATTATTTACTAAGTTCATTATTTTTCCTAGCATTCTATGGCCTTAAGCCTTCATAGCAAGATACAATTTTGTTAAACAATCTGAGAGGGAATAACGACTCTTTAATTGGGGAAAACAGCAACACTCCTATCTACCTCTGATCAATCTCAACCAGAATATTTTAGACTGAGACAAAAATTGGGCTGGGAGTTTTTGTGACTTTTTATAAATGTTGGCAAGAGGGGGAGGAATTCAAACACCATAGAATTTAAAAATGTTTGACAAAATTAGTGGCAGTCACTCCAGGTCAGAATTACAAGGAAGGAAACCTGACACTTTTCTCTTTCTCCATTTTTACTAGAGGTTGTTTCACACAACACCACAAATTACTTCAAAACCAAAATATTAACTTGAAAATTCAATTTATATTTTTAAATAGTCTTGTCAGATCGAGACTTTCCAATGGATGTCATCTTTGTGCCAAAAACTTTTCAGAAATATCTAAACTGTTAGCTGTATACAACCGCTTTCTCTGATCGATGCTTAAAATGTAAATGTGTGAAGTCTGTGAGTCAACTGACTTTTCTTCAAACCTTATGACTGGCACTACAGACAAATCTAGAAAAGGACTGTACCAAAAAACAGAAACCATTCAGTTAAGGATTTCACCAGCAGCAAAACTAAAATGGATAGCAAATTTTTCAAAAATGAAATAATGACATAATAAAGATTTTCATTCTCAGTTTTTGTCATTTTTGATGTTTGAAATAAAAATCTGTATTTTTTGATATTGACCTAAAGGTAAAATTTTTTTCCCACAGTATATCTTTGTGTTTATTAAAAATAAATGTAAAATTTTACCTTCATTATCCAAAATTAGAACCTGGTCTGTAATCTCTATTTATATTGGTGGGGAGAAAAAGAGGATTCATACCTTTCTCAAGGTATTATACGTGAATTAAATGTAAAATTTGACTGGAATTAAAACTTCATATCTGATTCCTCAAAAAATTGCTATCCAACTCCATTCCTTTTATTATAAATTAGTAAAAATTCTTTTGTTTGTGTTAATAAATAATAAAGAAGAAGAAGAGGATTCATACCTTTCCTAATGGTATTGAGACAAATAATGGATTGTTCAAATTCTAGGCTCTCTGATTCATCAAAAGAGATTTTGGCTATCCATTATCCTCATGAAGATTTTTATTATAAATTATAATAAATTGTTTTGTTTGTGTTAATAAATAAATCAAAGAAGAATTTTTTTTAAGGGTATTTTTTAAGTGAATTATAATGGATTTAACTGGAATTCAAATTCAAACCATTGATTCATCAATCCCAGATTACAGTTCAAATTTTTACTTTTCATGAATGTTCCTTTTTTATTATTTAAATTTTAATAAATTTTTTAATTTTGTATTAATAAATAAAAAGAGAGAAGAAAATTCCCTTTTCCCTAAGGGTATTAGCATTGTAAGTGAATTAAATGGATTCCACAAAATTAAATTCTTGACTAGTTGCAAAACTGCTATTTTATTCCTCATTGTTTTTTTTTATTTAAATTATTAAATTGTTTTGAAAATTAAATAAAAAATCAATTTAAAGAAGATTTTTCATTTTTAAAAATGTAATATCTTTTAAAAATGTAATGATTATATTTTTTTTTCTTTTTTAATTCAAAAATTTTTTATCCATTGTTTCATTCTTTTCTTAATTTAAAAATTAATTTTTTTTTAGCATAAAATAAATTTTTTTTCATAAATTTTTTAAAAAATCCTTTTTAAATATAACGTGAGGAATTAATTTTTCTTAAATAACCTAAAGAAATTTTCAAATTTGAAACTTTTTTGAATCAAATTTATAGGCTTTCATGGCCTCCTTTTTATTATAAATTATAATAAATTGTTTTGTTTGTGTTAATAAATAAATCCAGAGAAGAAAGGTTTCAAATTTAAAAGGATATCATTCATTTAAATTGAATATAATGCCACACTGGTTTATTTTCTCTGATTCAGTCAAATGTTATCCATTCTCCATGGCTTCTCCTTTTTTATTAATAAATTATAATAAATTGTTTTGTTTGTGTTAATGCCTTTAAATCAGGAGAGAAGAAATATTTTCATATTTTTCCTTAATGGTATTATATCCATAAAATAATTTACAAAAGTATTTTAAGCCTGATTCAAAAATAAGCTATCCATTACTCCAATGGCCTTCCTTTAATTATAAATTATAATAAATTGTTTTTTTTAAAAAATTTTTCATAGAGAAGAAGAGGATTCATACCTTTCCCAAGGGTATAAAAAATTCAGGAATCTAATGGATTGAGATGGAACCAACTTCTAAGATTAAAAATAAAGAAATTTTAAATTATCCATTACAAGAGAATAACCTTTTACAGATGAAATTTAAAAAACCATTTTTTTTTTTGCATTAATAAATAAATCAATCTCTAAGATATGAATTTATATATAAATATATGAATAAAGAACAAAAGGAATGGATTAATTTTAGATGAAAATTTTCATTTGAATTCAAGGCAAAGATAGTTAAAAAATTGTCCATTTACAGATATAAATCCATCTGGTTTTTTATTATAAATTATAACAAATTCATGTTTATATTATTATGCATGTTCTCATGAAGCCATAAATCAATTGTTTGTTTAATCAAAATCAATCATTTTATTATTTAATTTCCTTTTGCATGAATGATTCCTATTGAAAGAAAAAAATCCATTTTAATATTTGTTTTCATTATAAATTATAATAAATTGTTGGATAGGTTAAAAATAAATAGGAGAGATAAAATTCATACCTTTCCTAAATGGTATTTCCAGTCGTAAGGAATGAAAATGGATTAAACAGGAAATTGTACTCTTTTGATTCCTCAAAACATGTATCCAGATCTCCAATTTTGGCCTCATTTTTTTATAAATTATAATAAATTTTTTTGTTTGTTTTAATAATAAATCAGAGAAAAGAAGATTGGAACTTTTTCTCAATCTTTCCTTTTTCAAAAATTAACTCTCTTTTTTTCCTCAATCCAACATCTATTGCCAAGAAAATCTTTAAAATTATAAATTCTTTAAATTTTTTGTTTGTGTTAATAAATAAATCAGGAGAGAAGAAGAGGATTGAATACCTTTCCCAAGGGTATTAGTTTAATATGAAAAATGAACAGGTTTGGATTGAATAAAGCTCTATAAATAAACCTCAAATGGAATATTTTTAAATTAACTGAATATTTATTTTAAGAATACTTTTTTATAGTTTAAATTGCTTTAAAAAAAATTAATAAATTAAAATAGAGAAGAAGTAACAGATGTTCATACCTGAATCCAAGCAGCTTATTTTGTTTGGCTGAATCTTTTATGAAAAATAAAAAAAAAAAACACGGCTCTGATCCAAATCAATCCAAGAAACCAACAAGATAAAATGGCCTCTGGTTTTTATTATAAATTATAATAAAATTTTGTTTGTGTTAATAAATAAATCAGGAGAGAAGAAGAGGATTCATATTTTTCCCAAAAAATAAAAGATAAAGAAAGTGAAAATAATGGATTCATTTACTATATATATTTTATATACGGCTCTCTGATTCATCAATCAACAGTAATAATCCATTACTCAGTTCATGGCCATTTTTATTATAAATTATAATAAATTGTTTTTAATTTGTGTTAATAAATAAATCAAGAGAGAAGAAGAGGATTCATATATTTCCCATAGGGTATTAAGTGGTATTGGACAAGGGGATTGAAGAACCCTCTCTGATTCATCTGTAAGATTTGCTATCCATTAAATGGCCTCCTTTTTATTATAAATTATAATAAATTAAGTTTTTGTTTCCTGTTAATAAATAAATTAAGAGAGAAAAAGAGATTCATATTTTTACCCAATCTCATTTGCCTTGAACTTTGAATGTAAAAATGGAGTATGATTGAATGTTAACTGTCTCTGATTCATTCTTGCCTATCTTATTATCCATAATTCCTCATTGGCCAGTTTTTATAATAAATTATAATAAATTTTTTTTGTTTGTGTTAATAATAAAATCAGGAGAGAAGAAGAGGATTCATACCTTTCCCAAGGGTATTCACCAAATGAATGTAATGGATTCGACTGAATTTAAGTGTCTCTCTGATTCAATCCGATAAAAAAAAATCCATAGAACTCCTCATGGCCTCCTTTTATTATAAATTATAATAAACCCAACATGTGTTAATATAAATAGGAAGACTTTAAAGCATTTCCCAAGGGTTTGAATGTAATGGATCTGATTGTTTTCTAATCTGATTCTTCAATCCAAAAATTATCCATTATGGCCTCCTTTTTATTATAAATTATAATAAATTGTTTTTTGTTTGTGTTAATAAAAATTTCAGAGAGAAGAAGAGGATTCATACCTTTTTAAGGGTATTAATTGTAAGTGAATGTAATGGATTCTCCTAGGAATTATACTGTGTTTGATTAATCAAGGCCGAGCGGCTATCCATGGCTCCTCATGGCCTCCCTTTTTATTATAAATTATAATAAATTATTTTGTTTTGCTAATAAATAAATCAGAGAGAAGAAGAGGATTCATACCTTTCCCAAGGGTATTAGTACGTAAGTGAATGTAATGGATTCTTTGCCATTTTTGAAGTGGTATGTCTTTGATTCCAAATTCTCCAAGCCTTTATCCATTACTCCTCAGGCCTCCTTTTCTTATAAATTATAATAAATTGTTTTGTTTTGTTAATATTTAAATCAGAGAGAAGAACTTGATTCACATGTTCCCCAATGGTATTCTCAGCAAGTGAATGTAGGACCACAAGTCATCTCTTCATCTGTGAAAAATTGGCTCTTTGATTCCTCAATAGGAGGATTGCTATCCATTGCTATTCAGTACTTTTTTTATTATAAAATTTACTTTTTTTGTTTGTGTTAATAAATATCAGGAGAGAATCTTTTGCTAATGAGAATATCAAAGGGTTTGAGTAAGGAATGTAATGGATTATGAAAGGAAAAAAATTTTTTTTAAAAAAATCCATTTGTGCCGAAGATGTTATTATAAATTATAATAAATCTTTTGTTTTGTTACATAAATAAATCAGAGAGAAGAAGAGGATTTAAACCTTTCCCAAATCCTCTGCAGCTAATGTAATGGATTGAAGGGACTATAGAATGCTCTTGATTTCTCAAGAATATCCAATGGATTTATTTTTATTATAAATTATATAGCCACTTTTGTTAGTTTATTAAAAAATTTGAGAGAAGAAGAGGATTCTCTTTCAAAAGGGTATTATCACATTTGGAAGGAATGTAATGGATTGAACAGAAAATAATTGCTCTTTTGATTTTCCGATTGGCTATCCATTTCATGGCATGGCCTTTTTTTTATAAATTAACTTTAAATTCTTTTTTTGTTTTTAATAAATAAATCAGGAGAGAAGAAGAGGATAAATCCCTTCCCAGGCAATTATGAGAATATGAAAATGGATCATTTTTCGAACTAAAATTTTTGTTCTTCCTTATCCATTATCTCATGGCCTCCTTTTATTATAAATTATAATAATCTTTTTTTGTTTGTATTAATTAAATCAGAGAGAAGAAGAGGATTCAACAACTGTTTCCCAAGGGTATTAGTGCAGCTGAATGTAATGCATCTCTACAAAATTTACTCTTTGATTCCTCAATTAAGTTTGGCTATCCATTGCCATCATTTTGTTTTTTATTATAAATTATAATAAACGTTTGTTTGTGTTAATAAATAAATCAGGATGAGAAGAAGAGGATTCATACCTTTCCCAAGGGTATAGCATGAAATGAATGTAATGGATTCGAAGAAAAATAAATATTTGAAAAATTCTAAAACTCCTCGCAAACTCCGTTGAAATTATAAAGAAAATAATAAAATCCTGTTTGAAAAATAAATAAATCAGGAAGAAAATTGATTCTCTATAAAGGGTAAAACTTAGAGAATGGTAATGGTTTTGACAGGAATTTTAACATCTTTTGAAATAAAGATTTATCCATTATATTATAAATTATTAAATACTTTTGTTTTTTAAAAATAAATCAACATTGAAGAAAATAATTTGTAATTAGGTAATGAACATAAACCTGAATTTAACATTTTTTTTTTATTAAGTGCAGCTATCCATTATTCCTCTTGGAAATTCCAAAATTTTTAAAGAATTAATAAAAAAACAGGAGAGAAAAGAGGATATTTTCATTTTTACAGATATTCAAAAATTAATGGAAGAAAAAATTTTCATAAACCTATATTTCATAATCAAAAAAGTGTCTTTATACAAAAAGTTCTTGTGTAATTTTGTAAAGAAATAAGGAAATGAAGATTCTATCTTTCAAAACTAAGATCATATCTGTTTTAAATGTATGGGACTTGGATCAGTCACTGAGATAGCTGCTCATTTTCTTTTGCTATACTCTTACATGTTTGAAGGGTATTCTTGTCCAGAACCCAATGATTTCATTTGTAAGGTTTTTTCTTTTTAAACAGACATTTTTTCTAGTGTTACAAACAAAAGATTAGGAAGGAAACTCCCATCAATACTAGAAAAGCAATAACAGCTAGTGGACTTAAAAAATCTATTCTCCTGAAAAATTGTTTTAAAGAAAGATTTTATAAATTTCATCTGACATTAAAAGCTGCCGAATTCAAAGGAATGACAAATGAAATGGGAAGAAGCTAATGTTTCCATTATTATTCAAATTCCTTTGTATATGCATCATGTCATTAGTTGAGTTGTCCATATATACTGGTTAAGCATACAGCATATTCTTCTTCAGGATGTTAATTTGATCATCAAGGCTTCTCCACAAATTCCTATTCTTTGTTGCTGCTTTGTAATTTTTTGATTCAGTGTCTCAAACAAAAGGTTAGAAAGGAAATTCCCATCAATACTAGAAAGAGCAATAACAACTAGTGGACTTAAGAAATCTATTCTCCTGAAAAATCATTTTAAGAGAAAGATTTTATAAATTTCAACTGAAAGTAGTACTAGCTACTTGATCAATGAATGCTAAATGTTTCCTTATAAGGAAACAGTTAATATTACCCTTACCATTTATTGATATATCTTTGGAATTTCTTTTCACTTTTTCTGTCTAATGTTTGAATTCATTAATATTCCAAATGGTGCAGAGGGGAGATAAGTTTTCAGCATATTTTTTTTTTCACTAAATCATAAATTATGGGAGTTGTCTCACATATTATCTGATTCTTGGAAAAAGTTCAATTCAACAATTGTCTGAGAAAATAGCCCTTTTCCAGTAAAAAAAAAAATGACTTGTTCACTTTTGGAAACACACCACATTTTTCTGCATTTTATTTGCTTTATAGTCATTTCTTTTTTGTTTTTGTTTTTTTTAACTGAAAAATGGGATTCAGAAGAATTATTGGTTCATTTAACAGGCAAGGCTGGTTAAGAATCTATATTATAAAAGACAAGCTGATTCTCTGTCTGTCCCACTTTCTGCATGTGACTTTGCATATGTATATATGTTGATTCCACTTTTGGTGGGAAGAACTGTAAAATACTTTTCCTTCTCCTTTTATAGGCAGAAGCACACAGAAGCATGCTATGATTTCTTCCTAGCCAATAAAAAAGACTGGTTCTCAGTTTCATCTTACTTAGTCCCAGTCTGTCTTGCTTTAAAGTCAGAATGCTATGTTCAGTTATCAGAATTTGCTCTTGTGTGTCAACCCCAATTCTTAGTGTGTGTCAACCCCAATTCTTAGTGTGTGAACTTTTCACCAGATTAATGTTGCTGTGCCTTATTGCTGTTAATTTGCCTTGCATATATTGTTTGCTTGCTTTATATTTTTTCTTTTGCCCTGTTCTTTTCTTGTTACTGCTTTTTGAAAACCTTGTCAATTCTGTTTATTGGGCAGTTCTGTTATTTATTTTGCATTTGACCATGGCTACTTACACCACAATATGTCTGCATTGTATGTGAGCTACTTGCATGTGATTGTGCCATTTAATGTACACACATACACACAATTTGACTGAGTTTGATATAAAATATTCGAATAATACATTCCCCTCTCACTCTGTACAACACCTACCCTGGATTGGGAAATAAATTTGTTGAAGTATTGCTAGGTCAGCCATTGAATTAAAATGAACTTGTAAAATAAGCACATAAACCTGGAAAATATTTTTTGTGTGTCAGGAATGGGCTAATGGGTGGGATGTCCTGTGTGCCGGTAAACTTGGCAGGTATTAATACCGGTTACATTTTGTTAAATTCTTCTGATTTATTTATGTATTTTTTTTTTTTTTTTTTACCAAGCAAACTGTTGAAGTGTTTCTTTCACGGAAGAACGTGACTGATGAGCCAGATGTGGAGGGACGTACTGCATTCATGTGGGCTGCTGGAAAAGGTGCTGATGAGGCCATAAAAACATTTATTAAATACGATGTAGATATTCAACAAGTTGACAAAAACAGTGAAACTGGTAAGTAAATATTTATGGTTTCTGTACTTAACCCCTTTTATAAATAAACAATTTTAACATTTTCTGATTTTACATTATATATATATATATATATATATATATATATATATAGAGAGAGAGAGAGAGATAGAAATGATCTGAATAATGAGATACAATCAACCATATATGTAAGTGATTACATACACATACAGGTGAGCAAATAACTATATATTTAATCAATGATGTAGACAAAACAGTGCTCAGTGTAGTTAAACAGAGCTATATATTAATAATTACACATTAAAATTAGCTACAGCTGTACACATTAAAAAAATAATTGCAACATTAATAAAATAATTGCAATTATATATTAATAATTACACATTAAAATTAGCTACAGCTATACAAAAAACCTTGAGCAGTATTTAGTAAAACATAATAATTTAATATTAAACAAATATTTAAACAACTTCAATAGTAATGATAGTACGAAGAAAAATTGCAATTGTCCAAAATATAGTACCTGCCCACTAAATTCTAAATTCATGAATAAAGGTGTTATTTACAAATTAAGCACAATGGTGAGACTAAATTTTATTAAGTCAGATGGAAAAGACAGGAACACATAAAATAGTGTCTTGTGTCTCCTAATATATTTGCAACTGAAATCGCAATGATGATATATGGTAGTATTTTATCAAATTTGAACTTGCATCTCTCTGTCTACAACCAGCAGGCAGTCATCCCAGCGCCAGTGTAACTTATATCAATAAGAAAATGTTTTGAATATAATACTATACTATTTTGTTGATTACTTTGCTGTGCAGGCGGTAAGCAATGTAAAAAGTAAAGAAAAGAAAAGAAAAATATTTAAGATAAATATAAAACAATTCTATAAAAATTAGAGCATCCTTTCTCCCCTTACATATATGAAACAATTGGTGATACAGTGAAAGCCCACCTATGTATACAGGAACAAATACAACTTAAAGAATGCAATTATTGGGTTGGTGCATAATTATCAGGCGTTTTTTATACAATATTTATGATGAAAAAAAGAAACCTAGCAATTCAACAATAACATTTTTAAATGATTATTCTGGAGCGTATGATTATAGACACATATTTAACATAAAAAATAAAATATTTTTATTAAAACAAAGTAAACCAAAACAGCAATTTTTATTAACAACTAACTCGCCTACAAAATGCACCAACCCAATACAGGGTGTCCATAAAGTTCGTGTGCACTTTAAAACATTTATAACTTTATTTGTATTTCTGATAGAAATAATCTGTAAAAAATGTTATAAAGTTTAATGTACCTAGTTTTAAGTATAGCTAAAATAACATGTTATTTCAGCCATCACTGTAAATTATTTGGCAAATTTTTTCCGTGGACTGCAAAATCATATTACCCTTTGTATTGCTAATGATGGAGGACATGTGGAAACTTAAATAAAATTTCAATAAAACCTTAAAAAATTTAGATTTACTTCTTTCTAATTCTTTTTACAAATTATTTCTATCGCAAAAACAAATAAAGTTATAATTTTTTAAAGTGCACACGAACTTTATGGACACCCTGTATTATGGATATTTAACCTATTTATATCAAAATGAATATAAAACAATCTGTGGATTTTTTATGGGTATTATTATATAAGGAAAAATAATAAAAAGTGATATTCCCATATGGCCTATCCCATGATCAAAATATTTGGAATACCGATTATCTAGGCAAACCCTTCAATGTATATAGCACAATCTTCCTTACTGTATTTATTCCCATTCAGCTTTGTACAAAGTTTCGGGTCGATTCATCAAATTTGCTTGATATCAATTCTGACATGTTTAAGAAGCGATCGCACAGATTAATTCTTATCGAGATTATTAAGCATCGACAGAATTCATTTGTCGGATTAATGTTTGCCAATATGATGCACTCCCACTTCATGTTCACTCGGAAAAAGGGGTCACAGTTCTTTTAGTGACTTTTTATTATTTTTGTTTCCGTTTTGACAGCATCTTAACTGGTAATGTAAAGAATTAATGATGACGTCTTAATTTGATTTTGAAAACATTAAGCTTATGTTTTCTTTTTTTATATATTGATTGAGAAGAGTCAATGCAACTGCAATAGAGATTTTGTCAGGCAGCAATGGATCATTTCTCTTTTATACTCGGCGCTTTTTTTTTCTTTCTGAAAACAAATAATTAATAATATTTTTTTACTTTTATCATGTACATTATGTTACTTTGCATATATATGTATATATGTGTTTGTGTGGGTTTAGTTTGTGTATATACAAATAATTATGTGTCTCTTTATATTTTTTTAGGTAAATATTTATTTATATATATATATATATATATATATATATATATATATATATATATATATATATATATATATATATATTTAAACAGGTATGTACATGTATGAGTGCATGTGTGTACATGTGTTTATGTATACATATATATATGTGTGTGCATGTGTGTTTATATTTGTGTGTATATTTAATTAATATATTTTTTACTTTATTTCTCATGTACATGTTACTTTGGTAATTATATGCATATATAGGTATATATGCGTTTGTGCGGGTTGGTATGTCCATATACACATAATTATATGTCTCTTATATTTGTTTAGGTAAATATTTGTGTGTCTGTGGATATATATATATATATATATATATATATGGACATATACATATGAGTACATATGTGTATGTACAGGTATATGTGTATGTGCATATTGTTTGTGTGTGTTTATATTTGTGTATATTTAATTAATATAATTTTTTCTTCTTCTTTTCATGTATATCATGTTACTTTGGTAATTATATGTATGTATATATATGTGTGTGTGTGTATTGGTTTGTGCATATATACATAATTATGTATCTGTAAATATGTGTTTATATGTGTTTGTGTAAATATTTGTTTGTGTGTGTATATATATATATATATATATATATATATTACACACTTCTAAATGTGTTTATGTGGGTAGATGTATGGCTGAGTATTTAGATTATTTTTTTCTGATTATGAGATCAAGGTTCGAATCTCACCATGATTGATTTGTCAGGAAGGAGACTTCCCGATGTTATCGGTGGAGGGAGACGATCCCAGTGTGCAGCACCTTTGAAGAGTGCCTGAAAACCGTAAAACAGGTTGACCCAAGCAATGATGATTGAAAATGGGTAGACAGAACACTTGGAGGCCATCGATAACTGATCTAGCACAAAGTCAAAAGTCATCGTGACCGAGAGTTTTAGTGTGCTGGTGTTGTTCAGATTGTTGATCATGCTAGATAACAGGCTCTATCTCCTAGATACCGTAACTAATATCTGCTCAGCGTAATTGCAGTATAAATCACAGGTTGGCTCTTTTCATTTACACTATTTACATTGTTCAGACAGTTGTCCTCATGTTTGTTGCAAAAATTCACAATGTTTCGGCTGTTGCACTCACTGGCCATCTTCAGGGGATATATGTTGGTATTTTGAACCGAACCCTTTATTTAGTCCACGGGGGTAGACTGTTCTAATTCCATGTGCCACACATTTTTTTTGGATATTTCAGTATCCATTAATTCTCTGTAGTAACTAAATTCCCCAAGTTTTTGTTCCCTCTGCTGTGGGCAGGGACTGAACACACAACTCTTTGGGACAAGAGACTTTTTGGATCACTTCCAATGAGTCATATGTCCTTGGGGACATCAGTCAGTGAATTTTGGGTACTTGTAAATCTATTAAGACAGTAACCTTTTTATTATTTTTTTTTTTACTAGAGTTCATATTGTAATTTTTTACCACAAACACACACATATAGATATATATACACACACACACACACACATATATATATATATATATATATATATATATATATATATACACACATGCATGCATACATATACACACATACATATATAAACGCACACATGCATACATATATATATGTATATATACACACACACATACATACATGTATATATATATATATATACACACACACACATATACATGCATATATATGTATATATACACAAACATGTATGTATATATATACACACATATATACATTCATGTATATATATGCACACACATATACATACATGTGTGTGTATATATATATATAAATATACATACATATACACACACACACACACACACATATATATACATATACACGAAATGGACAAAGTCCGACAATTATTTTAAGACATTTTTATGTTTATATATTCTTTTTATAGATACAATATTTAAATCCTCAAAACTGTCCTCTTAATAATAAATGTCGCCCTGAATCATTCGTGTACCAATGCAATATCTTATTTACTGAGGATCCAGACAAAGTAAAAGTCTACATTGGATGCACAAGACATGATTTCAAAAGGCATTGGAACCAACATCAAAGTTCTTTTAAAACAAGTAAATTCCAGAATCAGACATCCCTATCTAAATATTTCTGGCACTTAAAGGAAACCAATAAAACACCTACTGTGAAATGGAAATTAATAAGAAAAGGACTTTTTAGGTCATTAAATGACCCATGATCTTTGTGCATACATGAGAAATTATACATTATTAAGTTTATGGAAAATAAAAATTTAATTAATCAAAGAAATAAAATAGCTATTTTTTGCAGACACTGTCAAAGATTTTCCTTAAATAATGATTAAATGTGAAAAAAAAAGATGAAAAATGAGACATACATATTTATACTTGATCTTTGAATAACAATAAGAAAGTAATTCTAATATATTCATTTGTTTAAAAAGACATATAGTCTATTAGTTATTAGAAGTAAGAGTAATAATTTAAAATTGTAGGAATAGATTTTAAAAATTTCAAATACAATGTACTCATATTCAACCGACTCTTTTGAAAAAAAAGCTTTATGTATAAAATTATAAATTCAACAGCAAAATAAAAATGCCAAAAAACTTTTTGTCATTAAAAAAAAGCCCAGACGACACGCAAAAAATGGATATCCTCATTTGTTGAACAGGCACCCCTACCCTACCTTAACTTAACCTGATTTTGAAGTAACTTATATTTTGTTACACAGGCTGTCTATGAAAATGAATACCCTACCACCCCTTATCAAAATGATTAAATTTCTCCATAACATTAACAACTAATATCAAGATGGTATGTGCTTATAAACTCAGTAAATTTCTGAATAAGTTATTCCAAAAATTGTTTGAAAATGAAACAGTACTAGAGATTTTAATTTAATTTTATAATTAAATTTAAATTTTTAGTTTCTGTTTTTGAAACATGGTAATTCCTGTGTAGCGATGGAACCATATTTTTAAATTAGTAAATTTATAATGTTTATGCGCTTCAGAATTGTATAGAGCAGTGTTTTTTAAAAATAAAAATAATTAATAAGAACACCGGAGTATAAATCTTTTCTTTTCTCATTATTTTTCATTATTTTAATATGTATATTGCAACAAATAAAATTAAATGTTAAACTTACCTTTCTGAGTCATAGAGACAAATTGAGCATTTAATTTTATTTGTTGCTGTTAATGCTCTGATCTATTTCTCTTAAGATCGAGTACTTTGCTTATAAATACTGCTTAACTTAAAAGTATGTCTGGTTCTTGTTTTTTTGGTTTTTTTTGTGGGTAAACACAATCTCTCTTATTCTTATATACATATACCCTACACGTAACATTTCTATATATTTGTCTCTGTGCACATACAGACATACTTTCTGTATGCATATAAGCAGTTTCTACTCTTTCCATATATATCATCATGATGGCTTCAACTCATGAAAAAAACATTTATGCATGGATTTTGTATTCATTGCAGGAACATACACTTTGCTAAAGAAACAAACTATTTTTCATGATTTTTTTTACCTATGTCTCGGAAACATTAACAGAAATATACATTTGTTTATTCACCCAGCTTCTATGCTTACCTTAGGCTGGCACAAGATCTCAAGTGTGAGCACTCAGTGAGGATGAAGGTCACTCACATAGTGATGGCCTGGGAGATAAAGAGGGAAAAAATAAATACAAATGATAGATATATCAGTCTCTTCATTAAGTATTTACCTATGCAACGAAAATAAATGTTTCTTTCCAACTTCTCAGCTGAAATGATTGATTTTTTTTTTTTACTCCTGGCATTTTCACGTCCTTTCCTAGAAAATCCTATAAATAACCCCAATGTGTTTATGCTTGATTTTCTTCAGAATATTCCAAGTGTGTGTTGGCATCTGGCCAAAAGATTTAACACTTCTTTCTGTTACAAAAGGAAGTCTTTGGTGACAACCGTTTAATCTTTTCAAAGCATCGATTGGCCAATCAATAAGGACAGTATCTCATAAGAGAAAGAGTTTAAAAGGAAAAATACAAATTTTAGAATTTATCATGATATACTTTCTTAACTTTTTTCTCACGGTTACAAGTTTATCATAATCTGTAAATCTTTTGTGGTGTGTTTTGACTAAATTTTAACTTTATGACACCCAGAATTTGCTTGCTATAATTTGTGGGTATAATGTCTTGTTTTTTTTGTTTTTTTCCCTGAACTTTTGCTCTAAACCAGTGGCTCCAAACTGATTTTGGGTTATGCCCCACTTTGGTATTTCTAAAATTCTGGTCATCCCCCCGCCCCGTAACATTTAATTCTTACATATTCAAAATTTTACTGCAATTCACATGAAGCAAACAAACTGAATGCTGATTGGCTGACAAAACACAGGCTCTTCCAGTGACATACATCACGCCCTCTCCTTTGTTGACCAAGACACGCGAGTGTGGAGAGACTGGAAATACCCTGTATGCCAATTACACATGTACGTACATAGACATAAAATATTTTTTGTATGCATACTGTATATGCATTGTATGTATTAACACACATTAACACTCTCACTTAGACTGACTAGAAAATAATTCACTGTTAATAACACAAATTGTCCCCTTATTCTGTTGGTATAGTAAGCCAAAGAGTGCACATCCTACGCATACCCCCAGCAAAATATTACCATGCCCTACCAGCCAGCTAGTCATGGCCGACAAAACATGGGCTCTTCCAGCGACATGCATTACACCTTCTCCTTTGTTGACACACCAGTGTGGGGAGATGGGAAATACCCTGTATGCCAATTACACATGTACGTACATAGACACAAAATATTTTTATGTATGCATACTGTATATTAACATTAACACTCTTACTTAGACTGACTAGAAAATAATTCACTGTTAATAACTCATTCTCGAATTGGCTCCTTATTTTGTTGGTATAGTAAGCTGAAGGGTGCACATCCTACGCATGACCCACTAAAATATTACCATGTCCCACCAGTGCGGCATACGCTCCACATTGGGAATAATTGCTCTAAACTATTGCTGGATTAATAATTGTACAAGAAAAAGTAAATTCTTTTAATCATAGGTTAACTAATGGGAAGGGAGCCTGACAGAGCTGATGTCGGTTTTGAATTCTGAGTTTTTCCTTCTCCCAGACTGGTTGCCAAACAAGGCTAAAAAAAAAAAAAAACAGTCTGTCCTGCTATTTATCCCAAGCTGAAGGAGAAGAAGAGGATTCATACCTTTCCCAAGAGTATTAGTTGGTTTACCTTATTTCTTGTCTTGGTTTGGAATTATTTCTTTGTGTTTGTTTTATATTTTGCATAATGTTTTGGACACATACCCTATGGTCTTAACTGTATGTAATTATAACAGATTGTACAATAGTAAAACAAGCAATCTCAAAAAAAATAAAAAGAACAGTGACAAGCTGCAGTCATAAAAAAAACACTGAAATCAAGTATTGCTGATCATATCTGAAAGGAGAGATTGGAGCACACCATTATTTATTTATTCTTCTTGTCTCTGTGCAATGCCCAGTGAAATTAGATAGTCCCCAGGTGCACCAGTGCACAGACATGCACACAAAAAATGCACAATAATAAATATAGAAAAGTAATACATTTAAAATATGTTGAAAATTGTCAGCAAGTGGCAGCATTCATTTTATGTGAGGGCCAAGAATAAAAGCTGTCCTTCAATCACTTTGTTCTAGAACTAAAACATTGCCTTGTGTTGTGAAGGAGAATATATCCCTACAAGTTTGGACTCTGTCATCATATGAATGACATAAAAATACTCCTACATCAAGAGGAGTAGCAGCAGTAGTCTTTGCTGAAAACAGTCATTGACGGCTAAACATACTCTTCCCTAGTTCCTATTCTACATTATGTTTCCCTGTACCTTAAGGTAATAAACTTGTTAAACCAATTCCGATTTTTTTCTGTTGTTTTTGATAACTGATTTACAACACCCTAAGGGTAACAGCCTCAAACTAGTCGTACCCAAGTAGCATGCTGTCTTTCCTTATATTTTCTCCTCTGCTGTGACAATGAGATGTAGAAATATCCTCCATGGAGGGCAGTGAGCAGCTGATTATTTTCTGGGTAATATGTAAAACCTTCTGGAATGTTCTCTTGTCTGTTGCCAAGCAGTTGGCATAATGAAGAGTGATGGAAATTCGTGAGCACACTCTCATCACAACAGTGATAAAAAGCCATCAGCAGCCCTCTTTGTAAATTATTTTTTCTGAGAATTTACAGAAGAATTGCTGCTCTGCCTTCTTGACTAACACGTTATTGCTGGTCCAGGAGGAATCCTCTGTAATTCACATACCCAAAATACTTCATTTTATCCACTCAAATAGATTATTTATGGAATGAAGAACATTGAAAATCTACAATTCATGCAGAAACTCTGAAATCACGTATAGCTGATCATGTCTGGAAGGAGAAAGTGGAATACAACAGTATTTATGGAATTAATTTAAAATAATAAGCCAGCAATAATAGTGTGAATCATTATTCAGGAAAGACCAAAAGATGGACTTTAGTTTCCATAAGCGTGAACGAAAAGATAGGTCAAGCTCAGTAAGAAGAGAGTACAAAAGTCTGGGAGGGACAATCTGAAGATCATGTAAACACAAGTATCAGATGTGCTGTGTGTGAGATTGGGGCATATCTGACAACCTTCCAGGAGGGACAACTGAGGAAGACCAGAACTTGAATGACTGAAACATATATATATATATATATATTCATTACATCCATTTATCTATATATTTTAAAGTTATTTTTAAACCCCTTTTTGTTCTTTTAATTTTAAATTAATATTTTATTCTTTGTATAACCCCAAATTAATGTCTTATGGTTAATATTCAGGTTTTATTTTATAAAATTTCTTCCCTTTAAGCCAAATACATTCCACTGTTCCTGACCCCTGTCTTGTGTCTTTCATCTGGCTGAAACATTGTTTAGAGAAGGAGCCTGGGCATTTGTGGCAGACATGATGAGACAGAACCTGGGATGAGCACAACTGGTTGTGACTTGCCTTGTCCCCGCCAAAAAAGAGCCCGTATTTGCTTAGCATGTAAAGCTACTGCAGTTGAAATGAGGGAAAAAAAAAAGCACTTACCGCTCTGCCGTAATCAAGTCAGTGGCCAGATAATGTAAAAGAATGAGGGGGACTTGCATTGCATTTTTATGCAATAAAGATGCAATGCATTATGGACAGGGGACGCAATGAATTATGGGATCACATGAAGACGCAAGGGATTATGGGTATATGGACAAATATAAAAGCAACTACTTTTTCCCAGTGGTGGCAGTTCTTCAAGTGACATTCACGGTTGGCGGCTAGAAAAGTCTGTTAGTGTGATTTTGAGACAGAACTCGAGAAGGAACAACTCGAGGTTGGAATACCAGCTGGGAGAGCTTGAATTTACTCGCTAGTTGCTGTTTTTCATTTTATTCTCCATCCCATCTCTCTTTAGAGAGATAACTCACCCTTGTCACCAACCCAGGCTGCTTATCTAAATGAGGTGTAATTTTTGAAAAGGCCTTTACCTTCTGGAAACTGCTATCTAAATTAAATGAAAACCCTGCTGAAGACAGTCAGTCTAGGGATGAAGATTTTGGTATTATGTTTTGCCAGTTTGAAATAGACTATACCCACATGAGGTATTTGGGATTTTTTAGATATGTATATATATATATATATATATATATATATATATATATATATATATATAGGAATGTGGAAAATGTGTATATAAAAAAAATTTGTAGCAGGAAAGAGGAATAAAAAAAATGACCTTTTAGTTGTCCTAATCACAGCTCAAGAAAATCCATTACCTTTTGCAGCCATTGAAAATGTATTCAAAAAAAAAAAAAAATTTTTAATTTTAACCTGAGAACAATAATCTGTCAAATAATTTCTAAAAGGATCTGCTGAGCTGTAATTAGTAGAATTCTCACTTGTCAGGTAGTAATTAACCACAACAAAATTCTCAATTTTCAAATAGTAATTACCAAAGATAAACTCTTACAAAAATGAACAAAGATGACGCATCTCACCTACATAAGTAAACAAATAGAAAATTCTGTAATTTAGAGATGAGTTGTGATGGTTCCAAGGATAAGAGTAGATATGTTCACCTATTGTCAGGTTCAGGCTCCTCCCCAATCTTTGGAACAGTAGAGGTCTATTTCTTGTTTCCTGTTAAGGATTGGGTTTACTTTAACTCTGTACTTCTAACACCCTTGCCTAAACACTATTTTATCTCAATAGGAGTAGATAGGTTCATCTACTGTCCAGTTCACACTTCTTCCTGGTCTTTTAAACAGGAGTTGGGATTTATCCCTTGTTTTCTGGATTGGCTTTCCAGTTCTTTTTAAAAATCTTTTCATTCTCTTTCATTCCCAGTTGGTCTTAAATATTTATATTATTACCTACATTTTGTGGAGAATTGATTAAAAAATTCTGCAGATATATTTTTTTTACCTATTTATTCATTTGAGAAGTCATCCTTTTTTATTTTTTTTTTTTAATCATTTAATCTCAAGCAAGGCAATAAAGCCACTAAGACACAAGGTGTTATTGGACGGGAAGGAATAAGAAAAACATTATTAAGAAGAGAGAACAATAAAAGAACAAAAATTAAGAAGATAATGATTAACATTGCATTTAAATTTTTAAAGATGAAAGTTGGCTGGAAAGCAAAGAGCCAGAGGAGAGAAAATGTATGTATGAAGTTCCACAAAAGAAGTGTAAGAAGAAAAAAAGCATAGATCTTATGGCTACATCTCTCCAACTCAACTGTAAAAATAATCTTTTTAAAAATCTAGTACTATATTTAAATAATAAACCTAGGTACCATAAAGAAAAGTTTATCAGAACAATTACCATGAAAGTATTTATATTAAAAAAGCTAATTATGGTGGTGGGAAATGTCAAAGAAACCTGAGATGCCAGGTCAGGACTAATAAATTGCAGATTATAATTTTTTTGGATTTTATCAAGAATTTCAAAAATAAAAAAAAAAGCATCAAATCATATATGGCAATAATATTCAAAGCATTGGAAGAATGGTAGACTTATAAATATCTAAGACAGATTTTGTCGAGAAAAAAAAAAAAACAGGGAACCAACTTTCCTAGCTGTGGACTTAGCAATGGATTCAATATAATCTTTAAACATACATTTGGTACTTGTGTGTTATATGCTGCCCAATCATATGATAATTCCAACTTTGAAAGTAGCATTACTTATTCTCTTGAGAGCAAAATGTATTGGTAAATAATTTTGAAGAATTGTATTCTTTTTCCAAAAGATTGATATTTGAAAATTCAACAATTAAACATTCAGACAGTGTTTTTTTCAAATTTTAAATATATTGATGATACATTTATAAATAAAAATTTTTTCAATTTCAAAAAATTTAGGCAGAAGATTTCATTAATGAAAGTGCTGCCATTTTAAAAAAAATTAAAAGTTTTTTTTTGCCAACCATAAAAAATAAATAAATGGCATGCGGAAAAAATTTTGTGAAAAAATTAATCTAAAATGGTTTGGTTTATTTTATTTTATAGAAAATAAAACCTCAACGGGTTATTTGAAAAAAAAGGTTTTTAGGATATTTTCATATGAATAGAATAAGTATTCTTAAAGAAATCAGTTTTGAATCAGGTTACTGATTTTGTATTTTTTTTTCATAAAAATTTTTTTGTCAAAAGTCAAATGTATGGATGTAATTTTTTTTTTTTAAAAAAAATTGGTAAATTTTTTTTCAAAATAAATTGCCAGTTTTTTTTTTTAATATATATATAATAATTTTTTTTTTTTGTATTTATTGCCAAGTAATATTTTAAAAAAAAAATATATTTGAAAAATGTTTTAAAAAAATAATATTCTTATCAGTAAATTTATTTATTTTTTTTTCAAAAAGTATATTTCTATTAAAAAGAAAAAGAAAATTTAAAATTTTTGGGTAATTTTTTTTTTTTTTTTAAAAAAAAAAAATTGGTAATAATATATTTTTTAAAATAAAATGCAGATAATAATTTTTTTTTTTAAATGTATAAATGTTTTTTTTAAACTATAAAAATTTTTTTTATGTTTTCATAGTGTTAAAAAAAATTTTTAAGTTTTTTAGGGTTAACTATTTGAAATTTATTAGGACGAAAAGAATAATAACATCAATTAGGTGTGGACTAGAAAACAACAGGAATTAAGAGGTTGAAAATAAATTTTCCTAAAAAACCTCCTGATCAAATTTTTAAAATTGCTGGTTTCTAAAAATTTGCTCTAAATAAAATTATTAAACCTTTTTTTGAATCTGAATGAAAAAAGGATTAAAAAATTTTTTTCAAAAAAACTTGAATATCATATATTGGGATTTATAAAAAATAAGGAGGAAATTACAAAAAATTCAACTTTATAAATAATTAATTTTAAAAAAAAATATTTTTAAAAAAGTTTTGAAATTTATATTGAATATTAAAAATGAAAAAAAAACTTTTGTGGGTTTAAAAATTTTGTTTTGAAAAAGCAAAAAATATCTGTAAAATTTTGTGAATTTAGAAAATCATTTTTATTTCTTCAGAATATCAAGGAATCAGAATTAAAGTGAGAGGTTTAATGACAATGATATTTTAAAAAAGTAATTGGAGTTTGGATTATATAGAAAATTTATTTTGAAAATTTTTTTAAAAATTTTTTTAATTGAATTGGAATTATAGCCCAAATCAGAGTTAAAATGAGGTTTTGAAGTTCCATGGAGTGAATTGAGGAATTCAAGGTTATTTCTTCAAAATTATCATTGCTGTTTTTATAATTTTTTTCATAGGTCCTTTTTTTTTTTGATCTTTCCAAAAATTCATTATATATAATATAATGCAGGTTTTTTGCTTAAAAAGTCCACACAAAAAAAGCTTTTAAGTTAGAAAAAAAAATATTAAAAGTTTAAAAATATATGAAAATTTTCAGAATTTTTTTTGGATGTTTGGCATTAATCAGTTCTTGGTAAAATTGATAATTAATTAAGAATCTTAAGTATGCATTTTAGTTTTGATTTCACACTGTTCAAGATGAAAAGGTTAAAATTTTTTTTTGATATCAAAAACATCAACCCTAAATAAACTAATTAGATGATTAAGGAATTTTTATGTTTGGTTTCAGAATTTTAATGATGGCCCAGAATTGTAAATCAAAGAACTGAGTTCCAATTCCAGTCCTGTTTGTTATAATACATTTTTCACAAAAATGTTTTAAAAAAGGTTTAAATTAAAGTTCCCTCCAGCTAAATAGGTTAATTAGTAGATTTTATAAGATTTTTATCTGTAAAATTTTAAATTCCAAAAATATTTTATAATCTGAAAAATATTTTCTGGCTTTAAATAAATTGAAAAAAAAAAAGAGTTGATTAAAAAAATGGCTTATCAAAACTTTATCAAAATAAAATTTAAAAATAAAAAATAATCAATTCAGGGTTAATTTGAATTGCAGATAACCATACAGATATTGAACACAGGTAACCTACAGATTTTGAAAATTTTTTTTTATCTTAAAAATGGAAAAATTTTATTTAGGATTCTTTCTTTCTTTTTTTTCCTTTTCAAATAATGTCCATAAGTAAAATAAATATTGACAAATATTTAATATTTTTTTAATATAGGGTACAAAAATATGAATAATCATACCAAATAATAAAAATTAAACAATTGAAGACATTTTAGATGTTTATTAAGAAACATCTAAAATGGATAACCATGGAAATTTAAAAAAAGAAAATGATGTTAATCAAGATTTTAAATGTTTTTTCACATTTTTTCAGATAAAATGTGAACTAGGAATAATAAAAACAAATATCAATATAAAGAAAGAAAATAACAGCTACTGGACTTGACAATTGGATTTCTCAAATAATTGCACTCAAAAAAATTTTCATATTAAAATTTCAACTGAAAATAGAAATGACTCATCTGTCAATGAATGCTGAATGTTAAATATAAAGAAAATTTGCTAATAAAATTTTTAAAATATTTCTTATTCACTATCAGATATCAACTTGATAGTTCTATATTTAATATGGAATATCATTGTTTCCATTTTCTATATTTATTATATTTGGATATCAATTTGATAACTGTAAATATTTATTTTTTGGGATATCATTTTGATAGAAATTAATTAAAAGATATCATTATTTATTTCTATATTTATTATGGGATATCATTGCTGATAGGTCTATATTTATTATGATGACTGTAAAATCAGTGATGGCAAATATTTCATATTTTGATGGCAGATGATTTAATATTTTGTACAATATGCTATAAAATAGGAACCTAAAAACTGAAGTCTTGTTCTTAAATAGCCTCATCAGATCAAGATTTTGATATGGACATCATGCATGACACCAAATCTATTCAAAAATATCTAAACTGTTTTCTCAGATCAATGAAAAAATAAATGGCTTTGAGAGTTTGAAGACAGATGGTTTTCAATTCAAATCATTTTTATCATTCTTTGAATTTTTGTCGATTAAATACAGAATCACAAAGTTATTATCAAATAATGGGAAACTTTTCAATTATCAATTTTCCAGCAGCAGTAACAATTTAAAAAAAAATAGCACATTTAACTCAAAAAAAAAATAAGGCTGGAAAAAGATATGGTTTGGATATATTTCAATACTTTTCAAAAAAATGAAATATTTTAAAATTTATAAAAACAAAAAAAAAAATATAAAAAAAGAATTTTAATTTGAAATCTAAATTCAAAAAATTAGGCAATTATCTGCTATTTTAAAGACATTTTTTTTTTTTTTTTTTTTTTACATTATTAATTTGAACAGACAAAATATTATTTATATATTTATAAGTTATATATATATTTTACACAGGGTGCAATGAATAAATTGTCGCCATTTTTATATTTTTAATTTCACACATGCTTGTTTTGTTTTTTTTGATTTTGTCAACTGCACAGTATAGTAGGGTCAGTTGGGCACCATCTGTGAGAAAAAAAGAGCACCATGATGCAATTCACTCTGCCAGAAATTTGGAAATGGCATGCTGTACTGCTTGGCATTTCACCAGAAGCTCCAATATAAACATTTCAGAGTGTTTGGGTGTCAATCTGAGGACACTGTAGAGGATTTGGAAAGAGTTGGATGAGTCTAATGGTGATTATGAATGTGCAGCTGCTCAGAAAACTCACTCTGATCTTTTATGATCAGAAAAAAACACCTGAATTTGTTGGTGAGGGCCTCAGACTCTAGATGGAGACCTACATCAAATGCCTTGAGGAGGTAGTGTTGTCATGGGTCAAGAGGGTGTCTGCTGGAAGACCCTATGTCCAGCAACAGGACTCTGCACCATGCCACATGAGCATGAGAACCCAGTCATGGCTATCAGATAATATCTATGACCACATCACTCTTTACATCTGGTCACCTAACTCCCCAGACTGCAACCCCCTTGATTATTATGTGTTGGGCACAGTTGAACAAGAAACCAACAAAACTCCTTGTAACACCAAATTGAACTGAAAGCAATGATTATGGTAGCATTCACCTACTTAAACAAGAAGACTGTCCAGAAGAGTTGCAGGAGATTCCAAAGTTGTTAGGAGGCCGTGGTTGAAACCAATGGCGATTTTATTGAATAAATTTACCCATTAGTATTTCAAGATACTTTTGCGTAATTTTGGTAAATATATCTGTTAAAATGAGATGTCAGTGTTATTTTAATTTTTGCATAATTTAGATGACAATTTATCCATGCACATCTGTATGTGTGTATATAGTGAAGGTGTGTGAATGTGTGTGTGAAATAAAAAGATGAAATCAGTGAACTCATTTCAGAATTACAGAAAGTATCTTTATCCACCTGAGGAAGGTTGGAGAATGGATCGGCAAAAGTGTAATAACAACAAAAAGGGTGAAAAACCATAACTTAAACAATTAATGCATTTTCTTTTTCTTTTTTTCTACTACTAAATCTCTTCAGTATATAAGCAATCATGATTCTCCACAGTTTCTTTTCTTGATCCACAGCACAGAAATTTATATATCTATAGTATAATATATTTTTTATATATATATATATTTTACCATTTTGAATTTTTTTGTTAAATCCTATACATCAGTGTTTGGCAACCATTTGATTAGAAACCAGGAGTTGAAACCCATTTTATTTAAATTAGTCAGTGATTTTAAATTAATTCATACCTTTAACGAAAGGACATGAAAGCAAATTTGAATATTTATTTTTACCACAATTTGAACTCACTCTTTGATCTATTTCCCAAAATATATATATTTATATATATATATATATAAATATATATATATATTATAAAATATAATTTAAAATGTATTATGTCAAGTTTATATATATGAAAGAAGGGATTAATTTTTTTTAAAAAAATAATTTTTTTTTACAAAGTTGTTTTTTAATTCAGGAAAAAAATAAAAGTGTTTTATCTTTGAGAATTTAAGTTTTGACCTTCAATTACCTGAAAGCAGTTTATTTAAAATTTCATCATTGCAGGCCTGAATATTTTTGTTACTAATTTGAAGAAAAAAATCCAATTTTATTTTTTTTTTTTTTTTCCAACATTTTTAAATGTTTCTTTTTGTATGGTTTTAAATTCTTGAATTGATTAAAAAAATAAATGCCAAAGAAAAGTTTCAGAAATAAAATTTGTTTTGGAAAAATACTATTAAGAATTTAAAAAAAAGCTTTTTTCAAGTTTTTTAATTTTTTAATGATTAGAATGAGAGTAATTAAATTCTTTTAAAAATATAGGTGTAATAATAAAATAAATAATATATATATATATTATTTATTTTTTGTTTTATATTTTTAGAGATTCTTAATAAAATTAAAGAATCAGAAATATTGAATAACACAATAATCAACAGATATTCAGAATTTACAAGGATGAGCTTTAAAAATTAAATGATGAAATACATAAATGAAAATAATTATTAAACAAATTATAAATATTTTATAAAAAATATAAATAATCAAATTTTAAAATATTTGATTTAGAAATTTTAATAAAAATAATGTATTTTTTTTAAATGATTTTATAAAGTTAGTTATTAAATTACTTCAAACATTAAAATAGTGGAATGTATTATTTTTAAATAAAAAAGTATATTTTTATAAAAACATTGTTTATGACATTTATTCAGAATTGGAATTAGTAAAAATAATATATATATATATATATATATATATCCGTTATATAAAATTATTTCAAAAATTAGAAAATTTTTGACATATTTTATAGTTTTGATTTTTTTTGCAAAAAATAATGTCTTGGACTGATGGAATTTTTTTCAAAATAACTATAAAAAACAAAAAAAAAAAAAGAAATGAAAAATCAATTTTATTTTATATTAAAAAATCCATCAACCAATTCAATCAAAATTTCATATGGATTCAGTTGATAATTTTTTTTAAAAAAAATTCTGTTCTTTAAAAAACTGATAAAATTTTCAATGGTTAAAAAAGGCTTTGAAAAGAGAAATTTAAATGAAAGAGGATCCTTTTTTAACATATTTGAACTGGTCTTTACTAAAGAATACCAGTTCAAAAAAAAAACTTTTTTTCAAATAACAGAAACTACATCCCTTGAAGACTACCAACAACAAAAAACAACTAAAATTCATTTGTCAAAGAACTTTACAAAAAAGAAATTAATGATATAAACAAGATGCAAAAATTTTCAAAATACTATCTCAAAGAATCTTAGGAATGATAATTTTTTTCAATACACAAATCATAAACCACTTTTGGAAATAGTAGCTCAAAAAAAAAAAACTTATTTTCCTGAAAATTTTTTAAAAAAAAATTTTATAAATTTGAACCAAGGAAAGTATTTCACTATTGAATTATTTGGTCAAGAAATGGAAAATTTAAATTTATATATAAACAAAACAATACTATTAGGTTTACCATAAAACCTATCATTGCCAAAGAAAAAAAATTAAAAATAAAATGTTTTCTCCAGCAAAAATAAAATAAGTGATTAAAACCAATAATTTTTTTTTAAGAAATCCTAGGTTTTATTAAAAGAGTGAATTTTTCAGTTAATGTTTAATAGAAAAAACATTTTAAAAAAAAATAATATTTCATTTCAAAATTCATTTTGGGCAAAAACAAACCATGATTTTTAAAACAAACAATTAAAATAGTATTAACAAAAAAAATTTGCAAAACAAATATTGAAACAGAAAGGAATAGAAATGACATTAAAACTTATTAAAAGAATTGTTTTATTTGTATATATGATAAAATAATTGTGAATGTGGAAAGTGTATGTCTGAAGTTTGCCAAGACTGTGATTTTAATATCTAAATTGATTAATAAAAAATCATTTTAAAATGGGCATTTTCAAAGTTATTGAGCTGATTCATCTGGATTATTAAAGATAAAAAAAAACATTGGTTTTTATTGACTTAAACAGCACTATTTAGATAGTTTTGGTGAAGGTATAGTAAATAAACCCTATTTCCATAACAATTTTTATATTGCACATAAATACCATATTTAAAAAAACACCAAAACTAAATTTTTACCAAATAACACAACAATATTACAAATGGTACAAAAAAGCAGATTGCACAAAAATTTGGAATTTTTAAATCAAAGTATCTTTTTTTAGAAATTAAAATCATTAATGAAAAATTTAATCAATCAGAAAAATAAAATGGAATTTTTTCTTAACTTTTTTGGGAAAAAATGGCAAATAAAAAAACCCACACTTTTAAATACTTTCAGAGATCAGAATAAATGTTTCAGTATCTGTTCAAACCAAGCAGAGTCCATCAAGCCATTCAAAAATTGATATCATATTGAAAAAATCATCCATCATTCTTTATATGATTTTTTTTTCCCAATTCATGCTGAAACATGTCCAGCAACTAAAAAAAATGAATCAGCTACAACAAAACATGGATGGCAAAAAGTCAGATAAATTAAAATGAATTAGATCCATTCAACAAAGACAATCAGTCAATTGATCTTTTCAACCATTCTTTATTAAGAACCAACTTATTTAAAAGTCTTGTCTAAACCACAGCCATTTTGCTGAACCAATAACCCAAAGAGACTGTCACATCAATTAAAGACTATTTTTAAATTTTAACTCTTTTTGAATTCATTACCAATGTTTTAAATACAAATGATTTATTTAGTTTGACATACCCATGTAAAAGGGGGTTTTTATTGTTTAATTTTCAAAAACGTTTAAATTAAAAAAAGATGAACAATGAATTTCCAATGTAAATCCAATATAGTAAAACAAATGTTTTTTTGAAATAACATCTCAGATAAAATACAAATTGATGAGTAGCATTGAAAAAATTAAGACAAAAACCTCTAAAAAAAAAAAACAAATTAAATTTTTTTTTTTTTAAAGAGAAATAATTATTGTTCTGGTTTTAATTGTTTTTTAAAACATTTCTTTTTAATTAAAATAATATATTTATTGGGGGATTTTTGTCATCTTCATAAACAAAATCAATTAGTATCCACCATAAAAGTTATTTTTTAGTTTGGTTGTATATTTTATTTTAAATAATGAAAAGAAAAATCATGCTATTGTTGTTGAAAAAAATATATTTTTTTAAATTTTATGAGGATAATACAAAAAATAAAAGAAATATAAGAATTAAATTGAAAATTTCAAGAATTAACATATAAACATCCAAACACATATGAGGGTTATCTAAAAAATACATCTGGTAGGAACAATATTTTATATAAGAATAATATATATATATATATATACCTCCTGATAAAAAATTTAAGACCACTTGAAAAAATTTTTTTAAAAAGACTGAATTTTTTCATGGAAAAATTTTAAACATTTTTATTTAAGGTTACTAATTTTATAATCTAAAAGATTATGTAGACAAAAAGTTATAATCCGAACATTTTATTGAGAAATTGACATTTTTTATAAAATGAGGCGTTTTACACTTGATCAAAATTATAAGACCAGAGACAAAAAATTCTACAAAAATTGTAAAAAAAGTGTTTGAAAAAACATTCAACAACCAAATTTAATAATGAGTTCTACCTCCACTGGTTTTGATGACTTCAAAAAATTCTTTGGGGCATGCTAGAAATTAGTGTTTCCATTAAAATTGCGAGGAATATTGCTCCAGCTTCTGAAGATAGCTTCACGAAGTTCATTTTTTGTTGAATATTGTTTGCCATTTCGATAAACATCTCTTGCCATCCATCTCCAAACATTTTCAATTGGGTTCAAGTCCGGTGAGCATGCAGGATGTCTCAAGAGATGGACCCCATTTTCTTGTAGAAAGGTCAAGGTCCGGCATGCAGCGTGGATTGCAGCATTATCCTGTTGGAATAACCATCCATCCCCACACAAACGATGGCCCTCCGTCACCAACGATGCTTTTTGTAGCATGCTAACATAACCAGCCACTGTCTGACGACCCTGCACCACCTGGAGCTCCATCGTCCCTCTGTAAGAAAAGGCACCCCATACCATTAGGGACCCTCCACCACTATGACGTGTGGAGAAAATTTCAGGAGGCATGTTTTTGTTATGCCAATATCGTTGGAAGCCATCAGGACCATCTAGATTGAATTTTTTCTCATCAGAAAACAGGACTTTCTTCCACTTCTCAATGTCCCATGTTTGGTATTCACGACCAAACCTTAAACGGTTCACTTTGTGACATGGAAGCAGCCGAGGAATTTGTTTGCGCTTTTTATTTACCATGCCTTTTTGTCGTAAGTGTCGTCTGATGGTTACTGGACTGCAATCAGCATCTGTGGCTGCCTTAATTTGACTAGAAGAAAGTCCACTGGCTTTCACAACAACCCGTCTTATTCTCCTACTCAATGCCGGAGAAATTTTTTTGGGCCTACCAGTAGACTTTGCATTTCCATAATTCGCACTGTCCTTTAGAAAGTTGCAAATCACAGTTTTACTGCGATTTACCTTAGCTGCGATCACCTGCTGTGACAAACCTTGATTATGGAAATCTAGAATTTGAGCACGCTCAACTTCGGTAAGTTTGCTTGCTTTAGGCATGGTGACACCTTTACGCAGTGATTGCTAATCTCTAACTGAACTAAAACTAAAAACATTGAAATTACCCTAGATTTAACAATTTATATCCCCCTGGTCTTATAATTTTGATCAAGTGTAAAAACGCCTCATTTTATAAAAATGTCAATTTCTGAATAAATTGATCGGATTATAATTTTTTGTCTACATAAACTTTTAGATTATAGAATTAGTAACCTTAAGTAAGAAAAAAGTTTATAATGTAATTAATACAATTAGTATATAAGTTTAACAGTTGACAATATTTTATATCGGACAATAGACATCTGATGGGAGATTGGAGATTTTGAGGAGTGTGGAATCAACCTCTTAATTATGTTACCTTGGTGGTAACACCTGTTAAATTTATATAAAAATGAAACACCCACCCAAACAAAAACCAAAAAACTATGAAAGTATAAAAAAAAAGTAAACAATTTTATATTTTTTTAAAAATGACCAGCAATACATTTTATCTGTAGTTGAAGGCATACAATTGTATTAAAAAAATATTGAAGATTTTGGTAACCCATAGAGGTTTGATATAACCCACTAAACAAAATCAACCAAAAAAACCAACCAAAAAGAACTCTTTCATGACATTAATCCATATAATATCCTACAATTTCTTAAAGAAATCAAACTGTATTCCAAAATACAAAACTACGAGATAAAACACATACACCACCTCTAGTAATTATGTCCACACAAACATGTATATGCACAAAAGCTGAGCACCATCTACCATGTATTCAACTGTGAAAGCAGAATAACATGTATCATTTTTATTATTTCAAGGCTCTCAAGAAAATTAAATTTCAGCATTAAATGACTCATAAGGAGTTGATATGTCATTAAGCAAAACAAACAAACAAACAAACAAATATATAGGGATGCTGTCAAAATGTTCATATTTAAAATATCAAAAAAATGGCAAAATGTAAGAATTTGATTTCTATATATATCTGGATCAATGAAACAAAACACCTTTTTCGTTTAGGCCTTTTTTTCATTATGAATTAAACTAATTATTTATAAAACTGGAACATTATGGCTAGGAACACGAATGAAACTGGAAAATCCAAACTTTCATTCCCTCTAATGATTCCATATCTAATGAAATAGCAAATACTAAAAGCATCTATAGAAATTTTTTCAAATGATTTTACTATAGGAATGCATTAGAAATGATTTAAATACTAGCTATTTATGGAACCTGGAATATTATGGCTAGGATTTAAAAAAATCCATCCAAACTTTCATTCCCTCTAAATGATTTCCATATCTAATGATATAGCAAATATAAAAGCATCTATAGAAATTCATTGCAAATGATTTTACTATAGGAATGCATTAGAAATGATTTGAATTGAATAGCTCTTTATTAATTTTCTTTAAAAATTTTAGGATTTATGAAACAAATCCATCCAAACTTTCAAATAAATTAATGATTCCATATCTAATGAAATAGCAAATACTAAAAGCATCTATAGAAATTCATTGCAAATGATTTTATTATAGGAATGCATTAGAAATGATTTGAATATAGCTCTTTATGGAACCTGAATATTATGGCTAGGATTTTTTAAACAAATCCATCCAAACTTTCATTATTCTAATGATTCCATATCTACATGATATAGCAAATACTAAAAGCATCTATAGAAATTCATTGCAAATGATTTTACTATAGGAATGCATTAGAAATGATTTGAATACTAGATTTTCTTACAATGGAACCTTGAATATTATGGCTAGGATTTATGAAACAAATCCATCCAAACTTTCATTCCTCTAATGATTCCATATCTAATGAAATAGCAAATACTAAAAGCTTCTATAGAAATTCATTGCAAATGATTTTTACTATAGGAATGCAAAAGAATTGATTTAAATTTTAGCTCTTTATGGAAAAATATTATGGCTAAGGATTTATGAAACAAATCCATCCAAACTTTCATTCCTCTAATGATTCCATATCTAATGAAATAGAAAACCTAAAGCATCTATAGAAATTCATTGCAAATGATTTTACTATGATTTTGCATTATAAAATGATTTGTAAATGATTTATGGAACCTGGAATATTATGGCTTGGATTTATGAAACAAATCCATCCAAACTTTCATTCCCTCTAAAATTCAGGATATCTTTGAAATAGCAAATATAAAAGCATCTATATTATGAAATTCATTGCAAATAATTTTACTATAGGAATGCATTAGAAATTGATTTTAAATATTTAGCTCTTTTGGAACCTGGAATATTATGGCTAGGATTTTAAAAAACAAATTCCATCAAACTTTCATTCCTCTAATGATTCCATATCTAAAAATATAACAAATTTAAAAGCATCTATATAAATTCAATTAAAATGATTTTACTATAGGAATGCATTTTTTAAACAATTTGAATACTAGCTTTTTATGGAACCTGGATATATTATTAGGATTTTGAAACAAGTTCCATAAAATTTTCATTCCTCTAATGATTTATAAATTGATTAACAAAACTAAAAGCATCTTTAGAAATTCATTGCAAATGATTTTTACTATTTGCATTAGAAATGATTTGAATACTAGCTCTTTATGGAACCTGGAATATTATGGCTAGGATTTATGAAACAAATCCATCCAAACTTTCATTCCCTCTAATGATTCCATATCTAATGATATAGCAAATACTAAAAGCATCTATTGAAATTCATTGCAAATGATTTTTACTATAGAAATGCATTAGAAATGAATTTGAATATTTTTTTTTTATGGAACCTGTTAATATTTTGTTATGTTCAATTTATTAATTTTTCTTTATTGTTTTTATGAATATTGCATTAATTTTAAATAATAAAAAAAAATTCTTTTTTATCTTATTATAAAATAATTTAAAAATCAAATGTTAGCAAATGTTTTTAATTAAATATTTATTTATGAATTTATATGGATTTAAATCCATTTTTCATTCATGGATTATCAACCAAAAAAAAAAAACAATACATTGAAATGTATTTTATGTATTTCAATATTTTAATTAAAAATGTCCAGTATCAAAAATATTAATTACTAAAATAAGCAAATTAAAAAATTTATTTTCAAATGCAAAATATAAATTATTTTTTAATTGAAAATTTTTCAAACCCACTTTTGAAATAAATTTTTTTTTCCATTGAAGCATTCCTAAAAATACTTTTTGGGATATAATTTACTGACTAAAAGAAAATCGAATAATCTTAAATTTTTTCATCTTGAAATTTGTTTCTTAAAAAAATGGGATTTGATTTATTTCTCAATGTTTTCTAATTGTTTACTTATTTAATGATAGTGGTAAAAATACTGTACATTAATTCACAGCTTAAAGTTAAATGGAAGTGTAATGTTGACATTTTTTCTAATTTCTAAAAAAAAAAAAATTCTGGTTGTTGAAGGAACAGGCAAAATCCCTCACTACTGAAAAAACAGTTGCATCAGTTGATGTGATCGTGATGCTCCCTAGGTTCTACAAGGAATAAACAACAATAATTAAAAATGGAGATCAGGATATTAGTTTTAACTATCTCCAATTTATAGCTTTACATTTTTAAAAATGCCTTAAACCATTACTTGACTGTTATACTTTTACTGGAGAACAAAGCCCAGATTGATGCAACCAACCTAATGAAGCACACGCCATTATTGAGAGCTTGTGAAATGGGCCACACAGATGTTGTCCAGTGCCTAATTGACCATGGGGCCAGAATTGATGTCTTGGACCAGGATGGACATTCACCATTACACTGGTATAGTCATTTGTCTTTTATATAAGCTCTGTTATCAATGTTAGAGACTTTTCCTTGTAAATTATTTTATACACGAGACATAGGAAAATAATAAAATTATTTTATACAAAAGACATAGGAAAATAATAAAATTATTTTATACAAAAGACATAGGAAAATAATAAAATTATTTTATACAAAAGACATAGGAAAATAATAAAATTATTTTATACACAATACATGTGAATATTTGCCATAAATATCTATGGAAATGAATTTGATGATAGAAACTTCATTGACAAATCATTTTGTTACACTTATTTTAATGGCCAAAACATTTTTTGTATAAAAGTGCTTTAGAAAATGATTATTTAAAGTAAAAATGCAAAATTTTAAATAGTTTTTTTAATAGTAAAATACATTGCTAATAGATTTTTATAGTAAAAAACTATTGGAAATGCATTTTACTATAAAAACTATTGGCAACGTGTTTTACTAAAAAAAAAAAAAAAAACTATTGGCAAGCATTTTACTATAAAAAAAAAATTTAATTTGACAATAACATATTTTTTAAAATTTTTCCTGATCTTTGACAATTTATTTTTTTGAATATTTGTCATTATAGATTACACTTCATTTAAAAAGTGAAATGGACTTTAGAAATGAACCTATTTATTTAAAGATTTTTGGCATCTATTTTTCATAAGTTATGTAAAGTACCATGTTTAACATATGTCAGTTATCAGTTTTTCATTTTAATTCCCCCACTCAAGTTTTCCATTAATTTAACTGGGAAATGAACTTTTATGCTTTTTCTTCCTGTCAATGGATCTAATTTAACACCTTTATCCATTGTATATATGTTTTTTGAGGATCCAGTGACAGAACCCAAAAATTTTGTCTTTTTCTTTTTATTTTTTAATATGCAATTAAAAGGATTCAAATTTGAAAGAAAGATAACTGACATCCATTGAAAAATGCATGTGGAACTAAAACAGTCTATTTAGTGATTAAAAAATAAAGGGTTCAATTTTTATTTCAACCACCTGAAAAGGCCTTGAGCCAAAGGCCAAAAAATTTTGTAATAAAATATGGCAACAAAGATGAGGACAATAGTCCAAATAATGTAAATATTTGTATAAAATAATCTCATGTCAGAAATAACATTTGCTGAGATAAAAATAAATTTTACTATAAAAATATTTTTTATATAAAATACAAGATGAACTAATTTTTTTTATAATCAAATGTATTTCATTAAATTTTTTTTTATAGTAAAATATATTACCAGTAGTGTTTTACTATATTTTTACCTCGTGTCTTTCTACAAGAAATTAGGTTTAGAAATATAAATTTTTTACAATATATTTTAAATTGAAAATACTTAGTAAAAATATACCAATTTTATAATCTATCTATAAAAGGCAGGATGGATGTGTGTGTGTGTGTAAATGTAACGAATGCAAACCAATTTTCAATGGATTTGCACCAAAATTTACATGCACAAACCTCCAAGTTTTGGGAAGGCCAAAACAATTTTTGCATTTTTTCCCATTGATAGTGGAAATAATCTTTTTTTCATTTCTACAGAGTTTTCATGTCTTTTTGTGGCCATTAAAACTTTTTTTGAGAGCCTATAGCTGGCTGCCACGAATAGACAGGAAGATTCTATTGGCCAGCGTGAGAGCCAACAGCTGATTTAACACGAATGTTAACTAGCATGCAAAAAAAAAGATAGATAATTGCATGAAACAAGTGGGAAAAATTTAAATCTGCATTTCACTTTACTCCAATTGGCTCATTTGCTTGCTTAAACTCAACGTTGATTCTGATTAATATTTAGAACTGGGTTGGGTGTGAAAAAATTAAACATTTGTTGTTAACATTTTTTTCATAAATTTTTTCCAGTTACGTAAATTTTTTTAAAGCTGATCGTTTTGTGTTCATTTTGTTTAGTTCTTTTTTCGTAACAGGTTTAATGTTTAGTATAGAGCTTAGAAAAAATTCACAGTGTGAGATAGGCAAGAAGTAAGGCATGTAGCAACATTAATATGGCAAAGGTCATTCCTTTAAAGGCAAAGAATTTTTAAAAAATATTTTAAGTCAAGTGATAAAATTGCTGTATGAGTCTTATAAATTTTTGAATCAAGCACAGGCATTGCCGAAAAATTCATTGCTTTATATATATATATATATATATATATATATATATATATATATATATAGTACATAATGGTGATATAGAATTTCTTCATTAAATATGAACACTGTCCAAGTAAATGCAACTCATTTTCTATGAAAGTTTTCTTTATCAAATTTGAAAGTGAAAATATGTCTTAATTTTCGGCATTTTATAATCTATTTTTAAATTCAATTTTCTGATTTTTTCTTCTGTTCCTTTTCTTGGGGGTTTGCCAATATCTGTCAAATTTTGTTTTTATATAAATTGAGCCAAATTTTTCAGGATCGAAATTTTCATTGTATTCTATCTTTCTTCAATTATTCATGGAAATTTATTTATCCAGAAAGATAATATCTATACAAAAGTTTGTTTTTTTTCGTCATTAATATTTGATTGATTAATCATTTGATAAATTTGTATTATTTATCTGATTAAAAAAATAGTAACTTACAACTACATTTTTTTTTAATTTATCAAAATGTGTTGTTTAAGATTAAGTGCATGTGTACCAGCAATTGTCTGTTCAAATTATCCATTTTGACAGACCAACAGATGTCACGGAATAATAATTTAATAACACAATACTAGCTCAGTAATTATTTGGTTTCTAATATTTTAAAACATTTACAAATGTTCAAAAATTTAAAATTTGATAGATGTCTTGATTTAAAAACAAAAAATTTAAAAATTAAAACACAACTCCATGAAAAAGAGAGAAACTTAGCAACAATAGAGAACACTATTGCAGTATATACAGATTTTATAAATATGATGGATAAATTGTTTAAAAAAATTAAATACTGATATATATTTATATATATATATATATATATATATATATATATATATATATATATAGTGCGATAGATAAATTGTCATCTAAATTTATTTATATATATATCTCGATACTTAAATTGTCATCTAAATTTATTTATATATATAAAATCGATAGATAAATTGTCATCTAAATTTATTTATATATAGTGCGATAGATAAATTGTCATTTAAATTTATTTATATATATGCGATAGATAAATTGTCATAGATACTTATTTATATATAGAAAATGATAGATAAATTGTCATCTAAAAAAATTTATAAAAATGGTGCGATGGATAAATTGTCATCTAAATTACACAAAATGAAAATAAACACTGACATCTCATTTTACAGATATATTTACCAAAAATTACACAAAAATATCTTGAAATACAAAAAGATAAATTTATTCAATAAAATCGCCATTGGCTTCAACTATGGCCTCCAGATGCCTTCGGAACTTTCTGCAACTCTTCTGGACTATCTCCTTGTTTAAGTTAGTGAATGCTGTCATAATCGTTGCCTTTAGTTCATCTTTGGTGTTACAAGGAGTTTTGTTGGTCTCTTGCTCAACTGCACCCAACACATAATAATCAAGAAGGTTGCAGTCTGGGGGGTTAGGTGGCCAGATATAAGGGGTGATGTGGTTGCAAAAATTGTCTGACAGCCATGACTGGGTTCTCCTGCTTGTGTGGCATGGTGCAGAGTCCTGTTGCAAGACATAGGCTTTTCCAGCAGCCACCATCTTGACTCAGGGGAGTACTACCTCCTCAAGGTACTTGATGTAGGCCTCTGTGTTGAGTCTGAGGCCCTGTGGGAAATGAATGGAGGATTTTCTTATCAGAATCACTAGTGATTTTTCCAAACTGCTTACCTTCGTAATCACCATTAGACTCATCCAACTCTCTCTGAATGCTCTGCACTGTCCTCAGATTTGAAACCCAAACACCCTGAAATGTTTGTATTGGAGCTTCCAGTGCAAATGCCAAGCAGTACAGCATGCTGTTTCCAAATTTCTGGCAGAGCGAATTGCGTCATGGTGCTCTTTTTCTCACAGACAGTGCCCAACTGACCCTACTATTCTGTGCCGTTGACAAAAATAAAAAACAACAACATGCATGTGCAAAATAAAAAAATATAAAATGGTGACAATTTACCCATCGCACCCTATATGTATATATAAATATTCATATTATAATTTTATACTTGTAACATATAGGTTAATATATATATAATAAATATTTTCAAATTAATACCCTTAGAATTTTCAATATGGAATACACACTATTAACCAAAAAATCTGTTTTTTTATATTGAAAAAGTTTAAAATCATTATAAAAAAATAAAATTTCATATAAAAAATAACATGTAAAGCTTTTAAATTCAGAATTCAAACATTGAACATTTGAAAGGAATATCTAAATTTAAAAATTTTTCAATGCAATATTTTTTATTTTATTTATAAAAAAAAACAATGAAAATATTAATATTCATTTTTAAAGCCAAAAAACATCAAACAAGAGGTTAATAAAAAATTATTTAAATTAAATAAAGAAATATATGAAGATTAAAAAAATATGGACAAAAAATATTTATAAAAAAAATCAATAATAATATTTAAATTTATTTCATTAAATAAAAAAATTTTTATTTTTATTTAAGGTTTTTTATAAAGAAAAAAAAAAATATAAAAATTTTAATAAAATTTTTTTATAAATATAAGATGAATTTTATTATTTTATTTTTATAAAATATATATATATATATGAATATATATATATTTATATATATATCATATATTTTATAATATTATTTAAAAATATATTTAATTAAAAAACAATAAAATATATTTTGAAAAGAAACTTGGAAAAAAATAAATTTCTTTTAACAAATTAAATTTTTTTTTTAAATTTTTATTTATTTATTTAGAAATATTTTTATATATATTTATAAAATATAAAATTGTAGATATATAAAATTATATCATGATTGAATATTTTTATATTTTTGTTTTATATATATAAAATAAAATATATAATCAATTAAATTTAATTTTATTTATATATATTATTTAAATTTTAAAAGTTAAAAAAAAAAATTTATAAAATTTTATTATACCATTCAAATATTATTAAATTTATATAAAATAAAATAAAAAAAAAAATATATAAAATTTTGTTTTTTTATTTATCCATTTCATATAGGATTATAATTTAAAAAATATTTATTTAAAAAAATACCAACAGAATATAATAAAATTTTTTAAAAATAAAAATTACTGTAAATATCAAAAAAAACAATTTAAAAATATTTAAGGATTCTTTTTATTTATATTAATTATAAAAAGCATCAATGATTTTTTCCCAGATAAATATATTTAAAAAAAAAAAATAAAATTCATTTGAAATCATTTTGAAAATGATATGATATAATTCAAAATAAAAAAATAAAAAAAAAATTTGAAAAAAAAAATGTTTTTAATTTTTTTTTTTTTTAAAATATATATATAAAAAAAAAAATAGAAGAATAAATAATGTTAAATTTAATTAAAATTTTTATATATATGAATTTTAAAATATTATTTTATATTTTTTTTAATTATAAATATATTTATTAATATAAATATATAAAAAATCATATATTTCTTATATAAAATTTTTTTATATATATATTTAATATAAAGGAATATATAAAATATAAATATATATAAATATATTTGAAATATATATTAAAATATCCTTTTTTTTGTTATAAAATTAATACAAAATATAAAATTTTAAAATTTTTAAATTTTTTTTAAAATTTTCAAATTATTTTTTTTTATTTTGTTTATTTTATATATATATATATATAAAATTTATATATATTTATAAAGATTTTTATATATATATATAAAAAAATATATATAATTTATATTTTTGTTTATTTATGTGTTTTTGTTTTATTATATTTTTTTTGGTTTTGTATATATTTTTATAAATTGTATAAAAAAAAAAATAAATTGAATATTAAATTTTTTAAATGATTTAAAATGTTGATTGAATATTAAGAAAGATTTTCATAAAAAAATATATGCCTTTAAGATTTATATAAAGTTTTTTAATTTACTGATATCAATAGATGAAATATATATATATATATATATATTCATAAAATTTTTTTATTAAAATAAAAATTCAGAAAAAATTAAGATTAAAATTTAACATCATTGAATTATATCTTTTTTGTTTTGAAAGGCCTTTTTTTTTTTAAAAATAAATATCATTTAAAAATTTTAATATTATTTTTTTAAAAAAAAGATAATCATTTGAATTTTCATAAAATTTTTTAATTTAAAAAATGTAAAAAAAATTATTAATTTTAATTTTAAATTTTATTTTTTTTTTCTCTAAATAAATAAATATAATTTTGAAAAATGTTAAAACCAAATAAAAAATTTTTTTGTTAAATTTAAATTTTTTTATTTTACACATGAAAAAGTTAAGATAAAATTATCATTTCTGTTTTTTTTTTATATATTTCCAATTTTTTTTTGAAAAAAATATATTTCTTTTAAAAAAAAACAAGACTAATTTGAATAGATTGAAATAAAAAAAGAATGCATCAAAGAAGTATAAAATTTAGAATTTGGAAATGTTGAAAAATTTTTTTTTTATGATGGATCAATTATATGAAAATATATTTAGATTAATAATGATTCAAAATCATGAATTTAAAAAAGATTTAAATAATTGAACAATTTTTTAGAGTGTACAGCGATTTTTTAATTTAGAGAACTTTTTATAAAATTTTATCAAAAATTAAATTTAATTAAAAAAAATCAATTTTAACATAACTAAAAATGAATAATTAGATAATATCAGAATCATTTTAAGACATTTAAATATTAATTTGACAATGATAAAATTAAAAAACAAGAAAATTTTAAATATTATTCACTTTTTTTTAACACAAAAAAAAAATGTAAAATCTTTGATGATATTGATAAAAAGAAATGGAAATGTTTTTATTGATAAAATTTATAATTGTTTATAAAGACAAAAACCAAAAATAAAAATTAAAATAAAAAAAAATCATATTTATTGATCTAAATAAAAAAAATTTAAATATTTATCATAAACATAATTTCAAAAAGTAGAATGAAATCTAAAAAAATTTTAAATTTAATAAATTATAATAACATATATAAAAAAAAACTAAATGCATTATATTTCAAATGATTTAATTCAAATGATATTTTTAGTTTTTATAAAAAAATCATTATATGAAAAAATAAATTTCATTAAATTTTTCTTTTTTCAATTAAAACATAATAAACAAAATGCAAATTTTTTTAAAAATAGAAAAGTCTCTTTTTTTTAATTTAAAAATATATATGATAAAGAATATTTTTTTGGGGAATATATATTTATGATTTTATTCATGACAAAACAATCAAAGATTGAGCTATGGGCTTGAAATATATTTTTGGAAATATTTTGCAACCAATATATAATTTAAAACATTATAGGCTCTTAAAAACATACCAGAAAAAAAAATTTTAGAAAAAAAAATAATATCATATAAAAATATAATGAAAATATTTTACAAAAATTGCCATTTAAAAAATTTTCCTTTTCAAAATTTAATTTTTAAATATATTAATTCATAAAGGTGAAAAAATAATTTGAAAAAAATATATAAATAGATTCCCAAAAATTTTTTAAAAATGAATTTCATTTAAAAATCCTTTACAATTTTTCTTTATACAGTTTATAATTGAAAGATTTTTTACTTTTTTGAAACTTTCATTTTTTTTTTTTTTATTATTTTTTTTATTTACAATGTTAAATTTTTTAATTTTTTAAATAAAAAATATATATTTTTGAATAATTTTTCCTTTATTAAGGGAACCTTTAGACCACAAAAAAATATATATTCATTCATTCATTTTTTTTTTTTTTTTATAAAACAAATATTTATTTTTGGATTTTTTTCACTATGACAGAATTTACTTTGAAATTCATCATTTTATTTTTTTTTAGATTTATATTATATATTTCTGAAAAGAAAGGAATAATAAAAAAATTCAAATACCATTTTATAAATTTTTTTTAAAAAAAAAAAACAATTTTTTTTTTTATTTTAAAAGCAAATTAATTACAATTAATATATTTATATATAAAAATATATAATAAATAAAAAAAAACATTGTCATTAAACATTTATTAATTTATTTAAAAGAACAAAATATTTTCAAAAAAGACTTAAAAAAAAACAATTTTGCAAAAGAACATCATTTGAAAAATTTTCCAATTAAAAGAAAGAAATTAAGACCAATTGTAAAAAATAAATAAAAATGGATTAACATATAAATTTAAATATTTCATTGTATATATGCATAAAAAAAATTTATCAAATTAAAAATTTTGATATCAAACAGAAGTTTTGTCTAATTGAAAAAAAAATATTTAAGGGAACTTCACAAAAAGTTTATGAAATAAATTAAGGAAAATCATCAAATATAAATATTTATATATTTATTTATATATATATATATATATATATATATATATATATATATATATATATATATATAGTTTATGTAAAAACTAGGTAATATATATGGGTAAACCTAAGGAGGATAAAATCCAGAGAGCTCAATGTAAATCCAGAGCAAATAATTTAAATAAAAAACAGACCACTTTAAGGTTCCATGTAATAAATTATTTCACCACAGCCCTTTTAAAAGGACTGCGGATCATCAGACTTTACTTCCAAAGGTTGAAACAAAAAATGAAAAGAAAATTTACACATTTTTGCGGGGGATTTATTAAATATATGTAAATTAAAGTAAGGGAGAGAAGAAGGGAAAGAGAGAAGACATGAGTGATTTATTCAGATTCTTAATTTTGACACATTTAAACGGTTAACGGTTAACGGAAGTTATATATTGATATAGAAGGGGTAAAAAAACATATAAAAAAAAAGAGAGAAGAAAAAATGAGAAGAAGGTGTCACTAATTTTCTTTTGTAAAAAAAAAAGGCTAGAAACAGACGCTGTTATTTTGTTTTTATTTTGAAAGTGTTATTTTGGGGGTTCATAAAGATTATAATGTTTGATATAAATTTGAATGTCTAAACTGTCTACAAATAATTTAATTTGATGTTTGTTAGTGATTTAATTTTTTTTTAAAATTTTGGGATTTTCTATGAAATAGTCGATTAGAAAAATATTCATAGAAAGTACATTAAAAGAATAAAATTTTATTTTAAAAAATATAAGTTTACTTCTAGTAATCTTTTTTTTAATTTTTAAAAAAATTTTTTATTATTGATTATTAAGTTGACATCTCTATCCGTTTGAATTTTGTTCATGAATTTAACTTTTGATTTTTCTAGATAGGTAATCTCTTTTTACTTAAATTTTAGTTAAGTTAATATGGGGTAATATTTGAAGGTAATATTAAAGATCTTGCTCTGTCATATACTGTATACACATTTATGCAAATTTCACATATACAACGTTCCTTTACATGTGCAATCACTCATACAGGTACCCATTTACATAATATATATAGGTAAAATTTCATGTATTAACACCTACATAAATATCAAAATTTTTCCAATTTAAATATTTTATCATCAATAATGATTATTAAAGGAATAATTTTTTTCAATTTAATTTTAAATTATCAATTTAAAAATTTTCCTCCATATAAAGAATTTTAAACTCACACTTCAATTGGAGAATATTAAATGAGAAAATGAGATAAAACACTAATAACAGGATTGTAAGTCCTATATATATATATTTATAATATTATTTGTATTCATAAATATACACATACACATATCCATACACACACACACACACACACACATATATATATATTTTCATGAATTAGTCATACAAAAAATGTGTATGGATATGTAAATCATATACACACATACATATAATATACACACACACACACATGTAGATATACACACATATACCCACATACACATACATATATACATACATATACCCACATGTGCGTGCATGCAAAAAACATATCAAAATCCATACTTAATTACATTATTATATCTATATTCTCCCATATTATATATATGAACTCACAAATTCTTATATTTATACATACATACATACAATATCTATGGAATGACATACATGTACCCATCTATATATACACACCCACACCACAGATACATATATAGAAATTATAAAAAATTGTATACATACACATGTTGATTAATACATGTAGACATATACACACACACACATATACATATATATTATTTTAAATATCAAAAAAAAAACTGATCACCTATATACATACAAGTATATATACATACATATCCATAACCATACCCACCCAAAAAAAAAACGTGTGAATAACAATACACAAAAAATAACACATGCATGCCTATCTTTCCAGATAAATAAAATATACATATACATATCAAAGGATTTATCAATGTTCAAGTTCAGTTACATAGTTATATACATACAGTTATGTGTTCGCATTCAAAAATATAAACATTTCCAAAACGAAAACCAAGATCATGTAATATTAGTCTTCCAATATAGTTATTCCTAAATATATTTAGTTAGATTTTAGGTTGTTCTTATGTTGGCATTTAAAAATTAGTTCATTATGTTTGTTTAGTAATGGAGATCTTTTATGTTTTATCATGAGGGCTGTGGTGAAATAATTTATTACATGGAACCTTACTTGATGGTCTGATTTTTTTAAATATATATATATATATATATATATATATATATATATATATATAAATATATCAAGAACAGTTTTGAAAGAAAATATATATGATAAAAACTTTTTTAATTTCTTATATATATATATACACACACACATACACATACACACACAAACATACATTAAAAATTTTGCTAGTACAAAGTCACAAGTCATTCTTTTTTAAAAAAAAGGTGTTTTGATCCTTGTTCAAATTGTTTCCATTATTACGTAATAGATAACATGCTCTTTCCCAGAAATTGTAATTACAGTGTTTTTTTAAACATAGTTGCAGTAAAAAATGTACAGGTGGGCTCTGAATGTTGAATAACATAAATGCACCTAAAGCAAATTTCTGTTTTAGGGATTATTAGCCGCCCTAGTAGACAGATATCCTCGAAGTCTGATTATTTTGTATATATATAGTTGAAAGTTTGTGCTATATTTAAATAAAAAACAATATCATATATCATAGATATAGCATATATAAATAAAAGTGAATATTGAAGAATTTTTCACTCAGAGGCGACAGGCTGTTTCATTCTGGATTAAAAGAAATCGTCAAACAAACATATGTTGTTTTTTTATAGACTATTTATATATACAGGTCAGTGGTGCATTGTGGGTAGTTCATTCTGGTGATTATTTTGGTGGGAGTGGTTTGTTTGTTTATTTATTCATTTGGGTTAAATTATTTTACTTGTTTTTTATTTATTTTTATTTTATATATTCTTTTTGGTTTTCAGTGTTTTGTTAATATGGTAAAAAATCTTTTGAGATTTGTTTAGGTCATTTATTTAATAGTTTGTTTTCATCTGGGAAGATAATTATAGCTATTTTTCGTCCAATTTTTGTATTGATTGCTGTAGTCTATTCTAACTTATTTTGGCAGGGGGCAGTTTTTAATTAGTTTATTATTTATTTATTTGGGTTGATTAATTTTACTTGTTTTTGCTTATTTATTTTATTTTTATTTGTTCTAATGGTTATTTTAGAGTGAGCGGTTTGTTAATTTGATTATTTATTTATGTGGTTTAATTTATTTTATTTTTCTTATTTATTTATTTTTTATTTTGTATATTTTTCTTTACTCTTTTCTGTTTTTGATTTTCCCATAACTTAGTAAATTTTTTTTATGATCATTTATATCACAGTTATTGCAATTTTTTCATCCAATTTTTGGATTGAATATTGTCTATTCTAACTGTTATTTTGGCAAGGTTGGTTTGTTAATTTGTTCATTTTTTATTTATTTATTTGGATTGATTTTTTTATTATATATAAATGATAAGAATATACAATCCTTAAAAATCCATTTTAGTTATGAAATTTCTTTTCTTAATATATTGCTCTGTTACTTACATTGAGGACTCTTTGGATTAATATCCTCCTTAGAATTATCCCTACCAATTACAAATTGGTATTATTGTGTGTGTGTGTGTATATGTAGATATAAATTGTATTGAGGCAGCAGATCATTATTCAAACATATATTGTTAAATATAACAGACAACACTATTTACATTATTTGGACTATTGTCCTCATCTTTGTTGCCATATTTATTTCAATGTTTTGGCTGTTGTAAAATGCCTTCTGTAGGATCAGGTTGAGATCATAGACAAAGAACACCACTGGAAAATATCATAAACTTAAGAATCTCATATATGCTAGGCCAAAAAAATCTTCCTGAGCCAACCAAGCATTGAAATGGAATACAATATGGAACCAGTAATAAGGAGTGCCATAGAAAAGCAATAATAAATATCAAAAATTGCAATATAAGAAAAATGTCACATAAAATCATGCAAGTTAACAGAAAAATTGCAATATGATCACTGGTAAAAAATGATGGCTGAAGACATTAGGTTTATAATACCCAGAAATTCATACACAGATATCCTAAGGGACACATGGCACAGTGGTTAAAAGATTATTGGTTGACAACAAGACCCAAAAATGTGATTTCAATTTGGAGAACTTTCAGAGGGAAATCAATAGAGATTTTTTGATAGTTTGACATCCATTAAACATGGTATCGTAATGGAAAAAGAACTTCTACCCCATGAGCAAAATAAAGGGTTCAGTAACATTCCAGTAATCTGAAGAAGGCCAGAGCATAAGTAATTTTGTAATGTAATAGATATGGCTACATTATGATGAGACAATAGTCTGAATAATTTAAATTCATCAAATATTTTTGCCTCATCTCAGAAATATAGATATATAATAGAAAATATAATGTCTATTATTTTGATCATGATTCATTCTAAGTTTCATAAAAAGTTTTTAATTTTGGAAAAAAATAAAAAAAAAAATTTTTTTAAGCAATTTGAATATATTTTTGATATGCTGTTCATGAAAAATTTAAAATTTTTTTGTAAAATATCTTTTAAAAAATGTCCAATATTTCTCTGAGGATGGCTCATGAAATGATATGTCAAAAAATTAAATCGAGAACAGCAAAACAAATTTTTATCCAAATATTGGACAGTTTTTAAAAGCCTAGCAAAATGCAAAATGAGAAGTTTTAAAAAAGATTGAAACCAAACTGATTTGACATCAGTTGGAGACTGTGTCCCTCAGGATTAGGCCATCAGCACATGCTATGAATATAGCCTCCTAATTTTAATATAGTTATACAAGATATCGTTTATGCATTACCATCTAGAAATCGCCTATTCTGTCAAAAAATGTTTGAAGAGCTGTTATAGCATTAATTTTAAATTCAACAAATTTCTTTATTTCCATATCAATATAAAGGGATTCACACACACTTTTTTTACATATATATATATATATATATATATATATTAATTAGTTAATATTTATTAAAGGGATGTTTATATAAGAGATAGATTTTATTTATCGGAATCATAAATTCTGAAAAATAAAATTGACAAAGATTATTGTTTAACGTTGAACAGAGACTTCGCATGTCATAAATATTTTTTTTTTTTGAATGTTTACCAATTCAATAAAAAAAAAAAACCAATTTAAAATCATTATGGCATCATTTGAATATCAATTGAATAGAATTTTATTATAAACAATTGTCTTGTAAATGGAATTTTAAAGCATTCTGAATGAAAAAAATTTCTAAAAAGTGAAAAATTTGAAATAAGAAACACTACCTGCCAAAAAAAAATTGAAATTTTGTTGAAATGTTTGTATGTAGGTAATTAAAGAATCCCATATAAATGAACACACAAACAAAACAACTGGGTTTTATAATAAGTATAACTCAATATGTTTTGAAAATTTTTCATTCTTTTAATGCCTCTTAATTGATCTGTTTTCAAATTGATTTCAAAAAAAACAATTGTGTTTACAAAAAATTTTAGCAAATGTCAGAACCATAAAGCAAGGTAATTTTACATAAAAGTCCTGTGAAGTTTGTTGAAATATTTGAAAAAAAAATTAAAATTTGATCCAATATATAAACAAAAACACACAAACACAAATGGGTTTTTATAATAAAAATGATATATATACACACACACAGATATATATATTTTAAATATTTTAAATTATAAAAAAATGTTTATAAATGAAACTTTTTATGGATACAAATATTTAATTAAATGCTCTGATTTTTATAATAAAGGAATATTTAACAATATATTTACCAATATGAATGAAAATAGAAATTACATTAGAAAATAAAATATCCTTTGAAATATACAATATTTTAACAAAGAAAAATAATATATTTTGACAGAATATAACAGTTTATTTAACAGATGTCCATCAATAATTTTTAAAAAAAGGCCAATTTTCGGTTTTAAACTACAATTTTCCATGATTTCCTTAAACAACTTTTTTTGAAACGTATTATTCCAAAAAAACAAAATTTTACTTTGCTATAAGAAACAGAATTTAAAAAGGAAAATTATCAAAAAAAATTTTCTATTTTTATTTATTTTTTCTAAGTTATAATCAATTTATGAAAACAAATAATAAACAGTGATTAACATGTTTATTGAACCTGACAAATAAATGAAATCTTATTTTAAATAATGTTGTTAACTGTTGTTTATAAAAAAAATATTAATTAAATACTTGTAGAGAAATAAAATATCTTTAAACAGAAAAATAAAAAAAAAAATATTGGCATTTTTTAATTTATTTTTCAGAAAAAATATATTATATAATGTAGATTTTTTTTATTAAAAAAATTTCATTGAACGAAAAAAATTATAGTAATTTAAGTATTGTCACATCATAACAACCTGATTTGTTATGATTAACAAACTATATTCAAAAGCCATTTCCTCTTCATGTTTACAATTGAACCCTAATTAGAATCATTTCTTCTACAAACTATTTAATACATTTATACATGAAATATTTAGAAAATAAAATCTAAAAAAATTGCTTGTTTTAATTCAAGAATTGTCAAAAGTTTGATTTATAAACATGATTATATATATTCCCCCAACACAATAAAAATTATTCTGGTGGCCATTATGGCCATGAAAACAATTTTTTTCCACAGGAAATCCTGTCCATGTTCAGCTTGAAATCTAAACCCTTTAAAAATCAAAAAGGAAATATTTTTTCCAACAAATGGCTTTTTTTTTTGAAAATAAACAAAATGTGATAAGTAAAAATAAAGACTTCATAATTGCAATATATGTAAATAATTATCTTACATTTTAAAAAGAAAATCCCTTTATTCAAATAATAATGAAAGAAAATGGCTCAAACCATAATTCCTGGTTGGTTAACATCTTTTGAGGAAAAATCCAATTGGGAAAACTATTCTATTTAAGTATGGACAATCATTTTGATTGATATGTTTGTTCAATAAAAATTGCTTAATCAGACAAATATCAAAATAGAAAAGTCTCAAACAATCTTGTTTTTATTCAGGAAAAGAAAAAGGATTTTTCCTTTCAGATCTTTTCTGCATCTCCATCAAAAAATTTTTTAATGAAACGTATTCAGGATGTGGATGCCAGGTCAAATGATTTAAAGGAAGATATACTTATATATATATTAATGAAGAATAAATTTTGAATTTATAATTGGAATTCAATCCATAATCATCAATGATTCTTTATTTTTGGTGGATATTTAGAATTCTGTTTCTGTGGGAAATTTGCCTTCCTGATTTGGAATTTTTTTAATTTCTTTCACAAAATTTATTTTAATTTTTAATTTTTCTATTCAGTGACATTAAATGGATTCTGAGAATTAAACAAACAAACAAAATTTAAAACAATAAATGCACCATTTTTATTAAATTTTTTGCAATAAAATTGAACTGCTTTGTTAATATAATTCAAATTTATTAATAATAAAAATAAAAAAAAAATTTTAAATTTAAAAAACAAAATTCCAATAAATATAAATTTAAAAAAATTATATAATATATATTTCTAAAAAAAATTATATTTTTATAACAGTTAAAAATTTAATTAAAAAAAAAAAAAACAGTAAAAAAAAAAAAAGTGATTATTTATCTTGGAGGAAAATTTCTAATAATTTAATTTTTTTTTTGTTTGAATTACAGATCCATCATTTATATATATATATATATATATATATATATATATATATATATATATATATGATATGTTATAAAAATATATACTGTGTGTGATTGTGTGTGTGTATTTATATAAAAACAATTGTGTAAAAAATTTATAAAAAAAAGACTAAATCATTTGTGAATGTAGGAATAAATTTATATATGTGTTTATCAAAAATATATATATAGGCTATTTTTATGTATATAAACTTTATTTAAATAAAATTATAAAAAAAACAATTAAATTGAGGGTAAAACTATAATTTTATTTCGATTCACTTTTATATATATGCAATCTGGAAAACAAGTTTTTATTGTTAAAAAAAGATGATATCATTTCAATTGATATTTATTTATATATATAAAAATTTAATAATAAAATCTTATATATATATATATAATATATATATATATATATATATATATATATATATATTATATATATATATTGTAACAGCAAAATTGTCCAAATATGTGTAACAGCATAATTGTCCATCCTACAAAATGTTTAATATAAAAAAAAAACACTAAACTAATTGAGTTTTTTTTTTTTGGTTTTTTTTCAGATAAAACATTTAGCCATCTTGACACCATTTTTCATAAGAATCACTGAAAAAACCCTTTGAGTTATTCAGCTAGAAAGAGAACAGGTTAAAATTGTTTTTGTCAGGCCCCCACTATGTCTTCCCAAACTGAGCAATGGTGAGAGGGGAAAAATCATTCAGGCTTTCAGTAATGGTACGAATATTCATACTCTGGCTTTCATCTTCAAAGTTCATTCAAAAACCATCAAGAGAACAGTGAATAAGTTTAAAAAAGAGGGAATAGTAGAGAGGAAAACTGGAACAGTAGGTTACAACAGGAAGAGAGATCATCATTTCAACATAGAACTGAAAAGATCAGTTAGAAAAGATCCAACTCAATCCACAACACATTTGGCACGTGTGAGAGAAGTTTCAGCTATGATAGTCCAAAGAGCAATGAAAAAAAGACTTGAAAATGAAATCGTACATGAAACCTGTGAGGCATTTGTTGTTACTCCAGGACAGAAAGGTTAGAAGGTTAGAGAGGAATAAGAAGATCATCTTGAATAATATTGGAAAATGATCCTATATATATATATATATATATATATATATATATATATATATATATATATATATATTTGAATTATATTTCAATACTTCATGAGCTTCCGATCCTTAGCTATGATTAATTAATGATGAACATGTCATTTTTGTTTATGATCGATTTCATCATGATTGTTCTGTTAAGCTTGGAGAGTAATTATACATTCTTATTGCTCAAAGTATAGTTCAATAATGTTATAAAAATCTTGGAGAATTCTAGTAAGATATCTTTACTCATTTCTAAGATACAACAGTTCAAAGCTTAATCTAACAATTGGACAATTTTCTTTTACATATTTGGACATAAATTATAACATACACCCGTTATGTATATATATTTTTGAATTATAATATATAAATAAAATGAGATAAATTTAATAAGAATGGACAAAAAAAGAACTGAATAAACAAAATGAATTTGATGAATTTTTGTAAAAACATTAAAAAAAATTTAAAGATCATGCATAAATAATGGAAAAAGTTTTTAAATAAAAAAATCAGAATTTGAGAAAATAGAAAATAAAGAATTTTTAATTTAAATCAATTTTAATTAAAGTTGAATGTAAATTTTTAATCAAATAATATTTTAGAAAATAAGAAATCAGAGATAGAAATGGAGTTCAAATTTCTTCATGAAATTTTTATTAAAAAAAATTAAGCAAATCTAAAAAATGACAATATTTTATAAAATCGAAGCAATTGGATGAGATTGATTGTTTTTGAGATTTTTTGCTGTTTAACCATTTTTTATGAATTTTTGTTAATGTTATCTTAAATTAAAAAAAGGGTTTTTTATAATAATTTGAGTTTTTCCCTTTCTATTGACAAATATTATAAATAAAACAAAATGTTCAAAAAACAATGAACAGAAAATATGAAAAAAATATATTTTATAATTGTTATATAATTATATCTTTTTTTATCAATAGATAAAAGCAACATTAATTAGTATTAGTAAATCTTAAATCCAAATTTTTTTATTGACAATAAACAGTCAATGAATCGGATATTTAAATAGCCATGATATAAATATATATATATATACTGGGATCTTTTATTTTCAATTTATAAATTTTTTAAATAAAAATTATTAGTAAAATATACTTTTATTCAAAAATTGTGTTTTGAACTTGAAAAAATAATACAACAATAAGTTTAATTACTAAATTGAATATAAGATATTTATTTTATTATTTTGTGAAAAAATTTTTTTATTTATTGTAAATTAATAAAAATATTTATTTTTTTTAATTATTGTAAAATTAATTATAACATCTTAAAAAATTAACACATTTTTATACAAGTGGTATAAATGTTTTTCAATAGCAACCATTTAATGGTTTGTATATACAATTCTTTTAAAGAAAAAAGAGAAAAATGCATGTGAAAAAGACAAAAAAATTATTGTTTTGAATTTAAATGATGAATTTCATTTTCACATCTAGAAAAAAAAAAACAGAACAAAATTCCACATAATCAAAATAATAGATTATAATATGTCTATATTTTTTAATATCAAATGTTAAAATGATTTCATAAATATATATATATATATATATATATATATATATAATATGAAAAATATTAAATTAAAATCAAAATCGTTTTATATTTTTGAAAAGAAATTAAATCAAAAAAACTCAAAAAATGAAAAAAAAAAAAAAAATAAAAAAAAGCCTGTCGAAGTTTAAAATCAGAAGGTCAAATTTAAAATATAATAAGTAAAACCATGAAATTTAAAAGTTTATTAAAGAAGGTTCACAAAAATTCATTTTTTTTTGAAAATAAATTTTTTTTAAAAAAAAAAAAAAAAAAAAAACAAATATAAATTAATTTTTATCCTAAAAAAAAAAAAATAAATATGTATTGATGAAAATTTAAAAAATAGACATGTTTTTTTTTGTTTATCCCAAATTTTATATTTATATAAATCAATGGATTATTAAAGAAAAATTTAAAAATTTTTTATTTCATTGAAAACTTATTTTTCAGCAAAGAATCTATTTAAGGTAATTTTTTTCACTTCAAAATTTTTTTAAAAAATCTTTTTTTTTAAAAAGTATTATATATAATAGTTAATATATTTGCAAATTAAAAGCTGGGATATTATTAAAGGTGTTAATACTAAATCAGGAAAGCAATTAATTAAAATGGTTCCACAATCCTCAAAATCCTATGTGATCATAGGCCTTGCTGCTGGATGAAGTTTATCATCTTATATAGGATAAAAATTCAATTAGTTTAAAATGTCTTATCAGGATAGTTATTGGGTATATTTGGAAGAAAAGGAAAAAAGAAAGGAAAAAAGGGATTAAAAGGGAATGTTGTATTAAAAATTCAAATGTTTTAAAAAGGGAAATCAAATTTTAACTTAATGCCAATGGAGGATTGGTTGTGTGTTAATATGATGTCTAATTTGTAATAAGGGTTTTTTTTTAAATTTTTTTAACATTTAACAATATTTTTTTATTAAAAATTGTTTTATATATTTAGCATTTTTTTATTTTTTATTTTTATTGAAAAAATTTGTTGAAACGAAAAGTAAATACATACATAAATATATATATATATATATATATATATATATATATATATATATATAAGGGTAAAAAAAAAAAATGAGAACAAACAATGAAAATTTTGTAATTAAAAAATATAAAAATTTTTTTCTTTCATGATTTAACAACTTAATACTAATGTCCAAATTTCAACCATGGAAAACATTAACAATGAAACAATTTTTAAACTTTCAATTTGTTTTTGAATTGGAAAATTTAACATTAAATTCAAAAAAAACTTTTTTTGAAAAATGGAAAAACCATTTGTCTGTTTCGTTTAATGTTAGTATCATCTGAAAACATAAAGCTGTGGTAAATGAGATTGTCTCTAAAAATTCCATATCTCTGGATTTTCAAATCACTTTATATAAATTAAACCTCTTCACAACAAAGTTACATCGTTTCCAGTTCAAAATTGCTAGGTTAATATAAATATAAACAAAAAATTTTAATGACATGGATATAAAAATTATATATTTCTGTTGGAAAATGTCCATTTAATAATGGTACCTTGATAGTTTTAATTAACATTTTTTAATTTTAATTTTTCAATAGATGAAATTGCCAAAGACCTAAGTTGTTAAATGAAAAAAAGAAAAAAAAAATTTTTTAAATGTTTAAAATTTAATAAACATTTAAAATAAACTTAAATTATTCAAACATATTTTTATAAGTATTAACAATTTGTGACTGGTAGAAATAAATTTTTTTTTTTCTATTTATAATTTATTTGTGGAAATATCTAGATATTCATCTCTTCAGATCAAAAAATTATCCAAAAATGGATGAAATACAATGACGGATATATTAATTAATGTAATAAAGGAAAAAAAATTAGAAAATATTTGTTTATATTAAAACAAAATAAGACAGATATTTAAATAATTTTTTTAAACAGATAAGATAAAAAGAGATGATGGAAAAGAAAGGGAACATGGATAAATAGTAGTAAAAAAATAAATAACTGCAGGTTAAAATTTTTTTCTTTAAAGTAAATGGAACTTTGTTTATAAAGTTATACATAAATATATACCAATAAAACCCATTTAAAACAAAGGTAGGACAAGTCAAACCCAGAAAAACAAAATTATTTATTTTAAGAATTAAAACTTTTTAATTTTAAATAATTTTAAAAAATTAATAATGATAATATCAAACAAAAATGAATTTTTTTAAATGAAGATAAATAAAACAATTTAAAAAAAAAAAATTTAAAATAAAAAAATATATATATTTTAAAAAAACCAAAATTCAAAATTTACAAATGAGAGTGTGTTTTTTATTTTTTCAATTAAAGGAACAACTAACTATTTTAATTAATAATATTGTTAAAAAAAATTTGGATTAAAGGATTTCATTTTGTGATTGTTTTCATGTTTTTTTTTTTTTCTTTTTGATTTGAAAAATTTTTTTTTTTTTTTAAATAACTTGGAAATAAATTTTGGAATAATAAAAAATTAACAAATATTAAAAAGTTGCCCATGAAATAAAAAATAATTGTTTATATAGAAATAAGAACCTAATTCACATCAAATTGTCTTTTAAATTAAGTGGTTGCAGAAGAATTACATTGAACTTTTAAAAGGTATTTTAAATATTAATGCAATACTTAAATGCAATGACCAATTTTGAAAAATTAATAAGTTTATTGTATCCTATTAAAAATATTCAGGGTTTAATGTCTCACAATTTAATATTCTCCATCAAAAAGTACCAGATTTCAATCAAAAGATAATATGAAATTTGAAATGAAAAAAAATTTTTAAAACTTAATAATTCCGAATAAAAAAAAAAAAAAAAAAAAACGGGTGAAGCAACCAATTTTTCCTCCTGCTCTTCATTGAAAAATATAAAGATGATGGCAGAATTTAAAAATTATAAAAAAATAATAAAAAAAAAAATTTTTATTTTTATATTTATTTTTTATCTATATTAATAAAAATTAAATCTGTAATTTTTGAAACTTCACCCATTTTTTTTTAATAATGTAAATAATATTAAGTTTTATATATTTTATATATATATATATATATATATATATATATATATATAAATGAACATTGAAGTTGATACAGGCAACATACTATTTTCATGGAGTTCAATTGTCATAACTGTTTAGATGATTTATTGTATTTAAACATGAAACAGTCTGTTTTCTCTGTGTGTTAACTTAAATAAAATTCATATTTAAATAAATCAAATCACAGATAGATGTATTTTTATCCCATAAATATTTTAATTAAAATATATATATATATATATATATATATATATATATATATATATATAGTCATCTACAGACAGATAATTTTTTTCTGTATCACATAATCATTTTAAGCTAGACATCTGATTGCTTTTCACCATTTTGAAAAATAACTGATTTGGCATCAGTATATATTTATTTTATATTATGTGTATTGTGTGTGTGTGTATATTTAGGTAGCAATATTATTTTCATATATATTTCATTGAATATGACAGAAAAGGTGCTTTGATTTATTTTTTTATACAATTTCTCATGTGATATAATAATTTTTTTTTTTTTTCAGATGGTGAATCATAAATTTCATATAATTTATCATTCGAAAAGAAAGAAATTATTAGATCACATGAGAAATTGTCTAAAAAACCAAATCAAAGCACCTTGTCTGTCATATTCAATGAAATATATATAAATGTGTGTGTGTGTGTGTGTGTGTGTGTGTGTGTTTGTATATTTTGTTGGATACCATTTGAGTTTGTGACCCTGGGTTTCACGCTTACATCGTCAGAGCTTTCTAATAAGTAACATATAAATATAAATAATTATAATATATAAATATATTATATATATATATATATATATATATATATATATATATATATATATAAGCATAGGTTAAAAGACAAAAAAGGAGGACTAGAGAAGACATGGATAGAGGAATATGACTTATCAACCATTTGCAGGTTATTTAAAACCGGAAAACATTTTTAAGGATATTTGTAAGAATTTTTGTATATAATTTTTAGCTGATACAAGTCCTATTAATTTAGCTAAGAAGAGAAGAGATGGATTCATACCTTTCCCAAGGGCATCTATTCATAATTGAATATAATAAGCCTAATGGGAATTGGACATTTACTCTCCAGTTGACAATTCCAAACTATTATTAATTACACCACCTGTAGAAGTGATACAAGTCTTAATAATTAACCCATAGCTGGGAGGAAAAATGGACTTATTAATCTCCCAGTTTATTTGCCCATAAATGAATATTGGCCTAACAGGGAAAATTTATTTTCTTTTTGACAATTCAAGCCATTAGTAGATAATAACAGAATAGTCTTAATAATTAACCCATAGCTAAAAAAATCTTCTCTATTTCTTTCCGGGAGGTCTTTGGACTTCTAGAATAGCTCGTCATGTAGTCTGATTTCCACTCAAAACCAGATAGTCTCTTTGTTTTACCTCTTCGGCGGACGAGAAATTTAATTACCTTCTTCTGGTTTCTTTTTCCAATAAACAAATATCCCTTTCTTTCATTTTCCATCATCTGGTCATTGGTATATCTTTCAGTCTATTGGAATTTAGTGTTTTTCAGTCTTCTAGTTTTTTCTCAAATAAAAACAAATATTCCTTTCTTTCATTTTCTTTTGTCTGGTCATTGGTATATCTTCAGTCTATTAGAATTGATGTTTTCCGATGTGCTAGTGCTTTTCCAATATTGTCACAGAAGAGATGGATTCATAACTTTCCTAAGAGCATTTGCTCATAATTGAATATAGTGAGCCTAACGAGAATTGGAATTCTGCTTCCAATTAACAATTCCAAGCCAATATTCATTACACCACCTGCACAAGTGATACAAGTTTACTATTTAACCCATAGCTGGGAGGAGATGAGGTGGATTCATACCTTTCCTAAGGATATTTGCTCATAATTGAGTATAACAAACTCTGCTCTCCAATTTCTAATTCTGAGCTATTACACTACTCACACAATCAAGTTTACAGTACCTGGTAGAATCACCCATCTAGGATCTGACCAGCCTTGATGTTGCTTAACTTCAGTTATCAGATAAAAACAGGTGTTTCAACTTGATTTGGCCATAAGCCAATATCTTTATGACTAGAACACTTTGTGATATATATCTCATAAAAATAAATACTAATAATTAAATAGAAAACATATCAAAATGCCTGTTCATGTTTAGACATGTCGAATTCAACAATTGGGAGAAAAGGTTTTTTTTGGCTGTGATTGTCTGCACAGGATGTTAATTATTATGGATGTTGCCTCTCCAAATAGATTTGTTTTTCATGGCTACATTAAAAACAAAATAAATCTGTCAGCCATAAAAAACATCATGTGGCTACCCAACAAATCGCACACACACACACACAGGTAACATGTAGAGGGGAAAAGGCAGATATAATTGCTCAACATAATCACTTATGCAAAAAATTTCTGGTTCATTAATGGAAATAAAAGACATATTCTTTTTTTTGCTTCAACTCTATAAGTTTGTTCTAATATTTTCTGCAATAATTTAAACAACTTCATAATTCCATCCTCCCAGAATGTTTTTTATTACATTATTAATCATCAGTTATATTGTTCCACTATCTTCAGCCATCTTTTAAACAACTTCATAATTCCATCCTCCCAGAACATTGTAGCTTTCTTAAATAAAATAAATGCACAACTTTTTTTTTTTTTTTTTTTTTTGCTGTCTTCCAGGGAATTGAAAATCCTTGTTAAACCACTCCCTTACCTTCTTGGACATTAGCATCAAATTGTCACTCCCTTCTCTTGTCAGCCATGATTTACTCCAATTAAATCATCCAAAAAGATATGGATCATGTTTCTGATACAAAAACATATTATTTATGCATAATGTGCTTCCTTATATTTGTTTATGAAGTGATGGCAAAGGAAAACAGCTCTTGTGTAAACACTGGATTTTTAACCTAAATATAAGATTTCTTAGTCTTTTTATCTAGTTTTTATAGTTTATATTGTATTTCTAAACATAAAATTTACAGCATATTTAGAACAAATGCATGGACATATTCATTAAAAATGTAACCTGTTTGTGATGAAAATAAGCTTAACAGTAGAAGCAGATTTCTTTCTACTATTTATTCATCTTTTTTTTCTTCTTCATTCCCAACTATCCTGTCTTTCTTTGATTCTGTTATGTTTCATGCTAGTAGGAATATATATTTGAAAAAAACAAGGTGGATAAGTAAGTAAAGGTTTATTGTAAACAACCAGTACAATAGGCATAAAGGTAACAGTTTTGCACCAGGTAGTCGCAAGTCAATAGTGAGTGCTACTATTGAAAGGTCAGTAGTTCTCATGTAAGTCTGAATTGTACTCAACAGATCCCTATTTACATTATTCAGACTAGTGTCCTCATGTTCGTCACCATATTTATTACAACGTTTTGGCCGTTGTACACACTGGACTTCTTCAGGTGGTTGGAATGTTGATCTGAACCTTTTATTTCGCTCACTGGGGTAGACTGTTCTAGTTCCACGTGCCATGTCAAATGGATGTCAGTTATCTCATGTTATTCCCTTCTCCAAGTTCTCCACCGCCTTAACCAGGTATTGAACTCATACTCTTTGGGTCCTGTCATTGGATCTAACTAACGCCTTTATCCACTGTGCCACATGTCCTTGAGGACAACAGCTGAAATACTGTAATAAATATGGCAACAAAAATAGTCCAAATAATGTAAATAGTGTACAGAATACCTCATCTCAGAAATATAGACAGATTTAACAGATCCCAGCTAGTATATTTAGCTACCCGCCCCCTCCACGAGGGTTGTATGTGGCACATGGCTGGTTTAACGTGGGTTCTCCGAGCCCGTAGACTTGGCCAAAAATATTGCCTTTCGAACACAAATAAACAGGTTCAGAGGCAGTCTACCTCACCGAACGAGACTGTACCCTTCGGCAGAGCCTCATCCAGGTTCCTCTCTGACTGAAGGCAGAGAGTTCGACCGTCTAGCTGGAACAAATTCCAGCTAGTCTCTAATTCGTTGATTTACAGATACTTATAGGTAGTTACTAGCTATAGTGTAGTGTGTAGTCACTCATTGGGGTAACAGGTTATTCCATTACAACAGATTCTAATTTTACTTCTTTCTTTCTTTTATAATCTTTCAATTCTGAAAGTTTTATTTCTATGAATGAGTTCAGATTTTCTCTCTTAATTTCTCTTTTATTTTTTTTCATTCTTCATTTCCTAAAGTGAATTCTTTCTGTCTTTTTAAGGCCATTCATGTCTTTTCATTTCCTTCTTTCTTCATCTCTTAGCCTTATGTTTCTCTCATTCTTTCTTTTTTGTCCCACTACAAATAGCCATTTTTTCTTTATTAAGGTTTCTTTCTTCCTGTTTATGTATTTATTTTTTTACACTGGTATTCACTCTGTACAAGGCTCGAGGGCTACACAAGGTAGAGTGTTAGAGTAAAAGGCACAGATTATGTGGCTATGTGAAGATAATGGTTAACCCTGGACTTGAACAGGCTAAGATTGTAGAGACTGGGGAAGCAACCTCTTGGGAGTCAATTCCACAAGGCAGTGGTTTGTAGGAAGAAGCTGCTTGAGTGGAACTTACATCTCAACAATCGAATACGAATGGAATGAAGCTGATTCACTGCAATGGGTGTGGCATAGTGGGTCTTTGCCTTGACGGTTAGAACTAGTGGAACTAAGGAGTTTAGTTCATCTGAACATTTTCCATGGAAAAAAGCAATAGAGCAGCGAGAGGCATGTGATGTCTCGTCTGTAATTAAGGGGTTGCAGAGTAGAAAATAATGGTCGCCTACAAGAACACGGAGATGCTTTTGGACTATCGATACTGGAAAATGAAAACTGTGCAACTCATACCCATATATGGCAGCAGCGCTCCATTTTCGGCCTGGTATGGCTTTGCAAAGGTAGAGAATAGTACAAGGATTGCACTACTTGTAGGAGTCATACAGGGAACTGATCATTTTCCCAAGCAATGGATATAGATATTTAATTATCTAGAAAGGATTTTAACAGCTGATGGAAAATATGAAAGAGAAATCAAAAGGTATATTGGAATAGTGAAAGATGCCTTCTAAAAGCTAAGCAAAGTATTAACAGGAAAAATCTGTTAGAAACAAAGAAAAACTCTTGAATTGCTTAGTAATATCAAAAGACTTGACAATTTCCTCACAGATGTAGATGAGGTTTGGTTTGGTTTATGGCATATTAACCACAATGGGTTATTTAATGCTGACAAAATTTCCTCTTTTTTTTTTTCCAAAAAAGTATAGCTGGTAATAGTTTTTTTTTTTTTTAAAAATTAAAAAATGTACAGTTTGGTTTGTTTTGTGGCATATTAACCTCAATGGGTTATTTAATGCTGACAGGATTTTTATTTCTGGTAATATTTTCTTTTTTCAAATATTTTTCAAATATTTATTGCTGATACTAAGTTTTAGAAAGAATTTCTGGTATTAAAATCTACTTTTACACTTTCATAGTGTTTTGAGTCAGGTTGTGGAGTCAACTATTTGCCCATAGCTGGGACCCTAACAGGTGCTACCACCCCAAAGCAGGGTGGGCCTGGGAACACCAGCAATTAAGAGATGGTTCCATACTCCTCAAAACCTCCTGATCAGAGGCCTTGCTGTTGGACGTAGTTTATCAGTTTGACACAGGATGCAGATATAGAGGAGGCTTGAGACAACTGATGTAGTCGTCCAAAAAGATGCAAAGAATACAATGGCTGCTACATGGGAGCAATGTGGAAAAGGAAAATGGAAACAAAAAGGAAACATGTAGAAAAGGAAGAATTGAAATTTCTGGGAAACATAATAAAAAAGGTTACAGAATTTGGAATTAGGACATATTTGATGGGAAGAGTGGCAAAGTGAAAATATTAAATAACCCAGTTGTAAATAGTAGAACAAAGACAAGGAGGAATAGCAAGGAGACAAACTTAGAGCTACAAAAGATAGGGGAACCCTTTCTTTAATCTACAGATATAGATTGTTCATCTTCCACTGATCATGTGTAGGGATATCTCACCTTGTACTGATCAATCAATAGCCGAGGGTAATTATAAACTGAATTCTTTATTTAATCTCTGGGGGTCAGATTGTTCTTGTTCCACAGTCCATGTCTAGGGATATCTCATCTAGTTCTTATTTAGTACTTTTTCAAGTTGGAACATTCAACTCTGTTTCCAGCAATCAGAATAAAGCTGAGGGAAATTACAAACTGAACTGCTTATTTAATCTATGGGAAAGGATTGTTCTTGTTCCACAGTCCATGTCAAGGGATATCTCATCTTGTTCTTATTTAGAACTGCTCATTTAGACTTGCCCTGTTTCCACCAATCAATAGCCAAGGGAAATTACAAACTGAACTTCTTATTTAATCTCTTTGGGATCAGATTGTTCTTGTTCCACAGTCCATTTAAAAAGGGAATCTCATCTAGTTCTTATTTAGTACTTCTCATTTATTGCTTGCCCTTTTTCCACCAATCAAAGCCAAGAAATTACAAAACTGAACTGCTTATTTAATCTCTGGGGTCAGATTGTTAGAAAGAAACAGTCCATGTCTAGGATATTCATCTAGTTGTTTATTTAGTACTCTTCCCAGTTATTTAAGGTAACTTTGATTTTCCAGCAATCAGAAATCCCGAGAGGGAATTACAAACTGAACTTATTATTTAATCTCTGGGGTCAGATTGTTCTTGTTCCACAGTCCATGTCTAGGGATATCTCATCTAGTTCTTATTTAGTACTGCTCAGTTAAAACTCTGTTTCCAGCAATCAAGAGTCGAGGGGAATTACAAACTGAACTGCTTATTTAATCTCTGGGGATCAGATTGTTTCTTGTTTGACAGTTCCATATCAAGGGATATCTCATCTTGTTCTTAAAAAGTACTGCTCATTTATTAAATGCCCTGTTTCCACCAATCAATAGTTAAGGGAATTTACAAACTGAACTGCTTATTTAATCTCTGGGGATCAGATTGTTCTTGTTCCACAGTCCATGTCAAGGGATATCTCATCTTGTTCTTATTTAGTACTGCTCATTTATTGCTTGCCCTGTTTCCACCAATCAATAGCCAAGGGGAATTACAAACTGAACTGCTTATTTAATCTCTGGGGGTCAGATTGTTCTTGTTCCACAGTCCATGTCAAGGGATATCTCATCTTGTTCTTATTTAGTACTGCTCATTTATTGCACACCCTGTTTCCACCAATCAATAGCCAAGGGGAATTACAAACTGAACTGCTTATTTAATCTCTGGGGATCAGATTGTTCTTGTTCCACAGTCCATGTCAAGGGATATCTCATCTAGTTCTTATTTAGTACTGCTCAGTTATTGCTCATTTTCGCTGAGTCTAAGTGCATGCTGCTCATTCCTGGGATTGAACTCATAATTAATATGTCAGCAAAATCATGAGCTAATCCTTTAATCCACTTGGCTATTTTCGCATGGGACAATTCCAAGTGGAGAACTTAAAGCCTTAATCCTAATCAATGTTATTAAATAAATGTATTTTTTTTATTCTGAATTATAAAAACATATCAGATTATAGAAATATAAAGATTTGAATTTTTATTTTATGATAAAAATGTTCATTAATATATTTTTTTTTTTATCTTTAATTATCTTTTCTTCTCTTCCCTGACCCAGGAGAACCTCATTACAATGTGCTGCCTATGGTGGATTTGTAAATTGCATGTCAATGCTAATGGAACACATGGCTGATCCAAATGTCCAAGATTCAGAGGTAAGTATGATATACTTTCATGTTGGCATTACGTAAGCTTAGCATTGAGATACATCTCTCTGAGATAAAAATTAGCATTCATGATCTTATTTTTAGTGTGTACATGTATTTGTTTTGCTAGCCCTGATTTTAACTATCCTCAATATGATAACAAACTACATCCATTTCCTGGGTAAGATGATAAACTACATCCAACAGCAAGGCCTCAAGAGGTTTTAAAGGACATTGAATCACCTCTTAATTGCTAGTGTTCCCAGGCCCACCCTGCCTTGGTGTGGTAGCATCTGTCAGGGTCCCAGCTATGGGCAAATAGTTAACCCCCCCAAACTAGGGTCAAAACACTATGAAAGTATAAAAATAGGTTTTAATATCAGCAGTGCTTTTTTGGGAAAAAAAAATATTACCAGCAATACATTTTTTAACAAGAATATTACCAGCAATAAAAAACTTGTCAGCATTAAATAACCAATTGATGTTTATATGCTGTAAAACAAAACAGACGAAACCAAACAAAACCTGATTTTTATTTTATGAAATTAAATAACTACCAGAAAACACAGGAAGCCCCCCCACTAAAAGAAAAACTAGTGCCTCTGACTGGGAATCAAAAATTGGATATCTTTTTTTCCATCATTTTGAAATTTAATTTGTCTACCAGTGAATGCCATGGTATTAAATGGTTGACAGGAAGGTTTAAATTACCTATTAAAGAAAACACATTTTCTATGAACTTGTTATGGAGTAGTTTCACAGTGGAGGCTTGTAGTTGTACTAAGTCGGTCCTAAAATAGGTTCGGCATACAAAATGTTAGGAACTTGATATAATAGGTAATGACGCAGAGAAAACTAGTTGTGGTCACTGATAGTTTAGTATCCGACTAACGGTCGTCCGACATCGACTGATTGACCAACTCCCTCAGCGACTCCTACTACTCCTACTTATTATAGGTGGGAGAATCTATTAACTATAGAATAGGTGTGTTCCACTATAACAGAATTGATCCCTTCTGCTAGCTTTTTTGTAGATAAAAAGGTTTAAACAACAGTAATTTTTTTTATTTACATGAGCTACTCAAGGTAGAGTATTACTGTGTGGTGTTATATGAACATAAGAAAGAGCAAGAAATGGAGTTCATGGAGCTGTGCAGGAAAGGTAACTGTTTACCCTAGACTTAAAGAGGTCAAGATTTGTACGAATTGTTAAAAATATCTTACCATTTTTTTTTTATCATTTCTCTTTTAATCAATTTTAATGGCATAAGGGACTGCTGGGAGGAAAGAGAATGAAAAACTTTTTAAGAATGAAATCAAACTTAATAAAAGACACCTTAAAAGGGATAAACATCTACATCTGTTCAAAAAAATTAGGTCATTTTTTTAAACAAATGAGCAGTTTTTTTGTTTGATTTTTTTCTTATTACTGAAAAATATTATTGGGGGGGGTGTTTGAGTTGATATCCCTGAATTTGATTTTTATTATTAAACAAGATATTCCCACTAAAAAATTTCATTTATAGATAAGAAATTATTTTGGATAAAAAATCCTTTCAAAATGATATCTTTCTATGTTCAACTTAAAACTTTTTTCTCTCTCTCTCTGTCCTATATATATATATATAAAACACACAAACTTATTTAAAAAATTTTGAAGCTAGCTCTACTTTGGGCTTGGATTGGGTATTCATCACAATAGGTAGGGAAAGCTGTAGACAAAAAGGCAACTATAGAAGAACTCTAAAATTGATTACTAAATTTCAAGTATTGCATTATAACATTTATGGCATTTTTTAATGGTTCAATAAATAATGATTTTTTCTGCAAACTTAGTTTAAAGAAATTTGATGTAAAAAGGTCCTTTTTTTCTGTCAAACAATAAACTTTTTATTTCATGAGGATTTTCACTGTATACAGAAATAATTAATTTCAATTATTCCCAAATTTATTTCCAAGTTAAAAAATCAAAAGGTTTTAAGTGAAAAAAGTTAACTAAATGAAAATTTTGAAAATCCAAAATTTCAGGATTTAATATATCAGAAAAATATTTATTAATTTTCTCACAATTCAGCCTGATTCCGAAAATAGTATGATATTAATTTACAGCCTCTTGGCCCTGGTTTAAAAATTTTTGACAAACTGGCATTCACATTTATTATATATATATATATATATATATATTCAAGTGGATAGAATATATATAAATCAATATCTATGACAAATTAAATTAAGTTCAAGAGGTGGTTTGAGTTATATTTATAAAATATGTTATATATATATATATATATATATATATATATATATATATATAAACACACACACACACACACAAGTTTTTCAGTTGAAAATTAGGCAGTTATAATTGTAGATAATTATTAAGTTTAGTATGGAGCCCCTAACTCAAGACCAGATAAACGGGATTCATAGTTTTAAGAGAAAAAGTATTTGTTTTCCATTGAATTTTTGCCTGGCTTTCTGCCTTGAAAATTGGCATTTGTTTCCTTGGTCTTTTATCTTTGCTTGAAAATATTAGATTTGAAAATGTATAATCTCAGTCATTTTGAGCATAGTTCAACCTTTTTTTCAACCAAGAATGACATTAAAATAATGAAGGCTTTCAGGTTCATTATCTTTTTTGTCTTAAGATTTACCAAGGTGATTCTAATTCTTTTGTTAAATTATAATGAGCATGAAAAAGAATTCTGATTGAAGATTTTCAATTTAACAATTTTATTGGGGATACAAGGGATGATATTAGTTTGGGATTTTATGGGAAATATTTTTTTAGGGTCATGATGGGAATTTTTACAAAATTGTTAATCAAGAAGAATTCATATTATTCACCAATTAAAATCTCTATCTTGAAAAAGGCAGGATGTGTGTGAAAGTGTGTATGGTGTTGTAATGCACAACAATTTTATTTTATGATTTGCACCAAAATTGAATGAAACATGCTCCAAATTTAGCAGGAAGGCCAAGACCGACTTTGCATTTCCCAACTCCCATCAAATAGTGGAAATAATGGATTTTTTCATGCTTCTACGATTTTTTTCATGTAGTTTGCGGCCATTTTGTACTGGCCAGAAGAGCCAATAGCTGCTGCCACGAATAGGCAGGAAGATTCTATTGGCCAGCATGAGAGCCAACAGCTGACTGACACAAATGTTAACTAGCATGCTAGCATGCAAAAAAAATCGATATTGCATTCGTCACAAGTGGGAAAAATTTAAATCTGCATGGCACTTTTACTCCAATTGGCTCATATGCTTGCTTAAACTCAACGTTGATTCTGATTCCGCAGAACTGGGTTGGGTGTGAAAAAGTATTTGTTGTTAACATTCTTTTTCATTCAGTTTTTCCAGTTACGAGTCCTTTTTTTAAAGCTGATCATTTTGTGTTCATTTTGTTTAGTTCTTTTTTCGTAACAGATTTAATGTTTAGTATAGAGCTTAGAAAAAATTTGCAGTGTGAGATAGGCAAGAAGTAAGGCATGTAGCAACATCAGCACGGACAAAGGGCACTCCTTTAAAGGCAAGGAATGGCAAAAATATTTTAAGTCAAGTGATAGCGATTGCTGTATGAGTTGTATGATTTTTGAATCAAAGCAATCAAGCAAAACATGCTAGCCATACATAACATAAAAAATTCTTTTCTCAACAATAGTGCATGGGCATTTAATAAAAACTACACATGCATACAGATGTATAGAAACCCCCCAAAAAAATTAAAAAAAACTTTGATATTTATTTTTTTAAAGGTATATATAAATGAAACTTGAATTATGGGAATATAAATTTAGAACAATTTGTATTATTTTTTCTTAATTGTAAAAAATATTTTTCTTTAATAAACAAAGCAAGAAAATTGTTTTCTCCCAATTGTTATAAAAAAATCTTCCATGAACCAATATCAAAGATTTTTTGAAAAAATGAAAGAAGAATCAGCAAATTAGGTTTTGACCTGGTCTTGACTTTTTTCTTTTCAAACCACTTTACATATCGTTTCATTTTCCAAATAGTAATTATTTATATATGAGACCCGCTATGGTATCAAAAACTTTATGAATTTTAAATATTTACTTGATTATAAACAAATTTATCAATATACAATTGAATTTCTAAAATAGATGTAATCATAAATTTTATGCTGAAAAGTTTATTTCTCACATTTCTCACTTAAAAAATCTCTTCAATTCCATAGCTTTCTAACCAACTTTGATCTTCAATGATTTAAATGCAAAAATCTATCATTACAAAGATGTATTCCTGGTATTTGATTTATAGCTCTCATCTTAATAATTTTCTTTTTTCTAATTATTTCATTTAAACCTTTGATATGATTTTTTTGTGTATTAAGTAATTTTTTTTTTCTATGGAATAAAATGATTAGGAAACAAATTTAAATATTTCTTTCATCATTATCTTCTGTCTTCCATGGCTATCCTTTTTTTTATGAGAAAAGGCATTTAACATGACGTTTCTGTTTTAAATAATTTTTTCACACTTTATAACCCCCCAAATTCTGTAATATTGACCTTGCATTTATTTTCATTTTATTTATTTTGGAATATTATCTTGAAGAAATTCCTTGAAAAAAAAAAATTGAAATGCAGGATAAATTTAACAAAATTATATTCAATATTCAAAAATTTAAATATGAATGAAAAAAATGGCCTTAGGATGGAGAAAAATGACTGCAAACATTGTGACCAATTTTTATTATTTTGAAAGGGTCAAAATAAAATGTTTAAATATTAAATATTTAAATATTTTATATTTTTTTATATTTATACAATATATATATATATATAGGTTAAATATTTATATAAATATAAATATATATATATATATATTAAAAAGAAGAGGGTGCCGCAAACGTTTTTGGTTGTAATGTGGATTTATTGAGAAAAAATATTATACTTTGTTTTACATAATTTCACGACACGTGTTTCTGGTCTGGTCTTGCAACCGTCTTCAGGTGAAAGTGAGATTTTTACATATTATTAAAAATAATTAATTTTTCTTCATGTTCAATGTGGAATATTCTCGATATGAGACATTTCTGTTTGTGTGTTGGCAATCCGAATTTTCTTTCATTAGAATTGTCAATTTATAGTTCTATGAAGGTTTATAAAACAATTAAGGTTTGTCCATATATATAAAAATCGGCATTTAATCTTTTATATTACAAATTTTTCTTGGAAAATAATAATTTTTTCATTGGAAAAATTTTGCATTATTTGTATATATATATATATATATATTTTTAAATATATATATATAATATATGAATGTGTTTAATCATAAAATTAATAATCATTTAAATTTACATTTATAAATTGAAATTATCAATAAATATATTAAAATATATATATGGAATATATAATCCCATGAAAAATATTGGAAAAAATAAAATGACATTTACACAGAAAATTAATTTTTTTATAATAAATTAAATTTTATAATTTTATTAAAATGTTTTAAATTTTATATAAATTTTTCTTGAAAAATTAAATATAATAAATATCTTATTTATATAAATATTTCTCTTATTGAATTTTTTGGCAGAAAAAATATATTTCAATTTTTATATATCACAAAAATATATTTATTTTTTTTGTTTAACAAAAAAAATCAGTAGCATGTTTGAAATTGAATTTTGATTTCAAAAATCCTTTGTAACAACAGCAATTATGGATAAAAAAATCATATTTTATCAAAAGTTTAAATTTTTTCTTAATAAAAAAGTTATTGAAATGTCTATTTTATTTATGACCATCCATTAATTTGAAAAAAATTAACATTTATGAATAAAACTGACATGTTTAAAGTTAGTTTTTTTAAAATTTTTTTGGAAATAGAAAATTCTTTTTCAAATTTTCATAGATTTTATTTTTTGCAACATTCATATTATTCAATAAAATACTTAAAAACATTCCCCAAAAATTAATTAAAATCTAAAGATGCCAATATAACAAATTGTATTTTTATAAATATTTCATTTAACGATTTTAAATGAATAAAAAATACCTAACTGAAAAATGTTAAAAAAAAAAAAATGATACAAGGAGAAATAATTATTTTAGAAGGAATATATAAAAATTTTTTATCTGAAAAAAAAAAAAAATTTAATCAAAAACTTTCTTTAAATAGAAACATTTAATTTTTTTTTTATTTATATAGATAAATATTTTTGAATATAATATGCATCAAATAATATGTTTAACAATTTTATTTATTTATTCTTTAAAACCTTCAATATAAATTTGAAAGACAATTTAAAATTTCATATTAAATGATTTTTATTTACCAGTTTTTTTAAATAGATGCCGAATTTCAAACAAAAATTAATAATATAAATAATTAAAAAAATTTTAACAAATTCAAACCATTCACTTAATTTCATTTTTTTAAAAAAAAAATAAAAACAAATTTTTGAATTTATCAAAATTCTAAATTTTATTTTTTATGTTTTATCACATCCCCAAATAATTAATCTTTTTTTTTGAGATTTATAATATTTTTTATACATATTTATATATCTAACAGTATAATATTAAATATATATAACATGACAAATAAACCACATGTGCCATAAATTTATGTTCAATGCCAATATATAAATGTATATATAGATGTGTTATTGGTTCAAATAAATTTTGATATGATGTATTTACTTAAAAATTGAGATGCTGGAATTGAATGTATGATTTCAGATTTAAATTTGTATTTTGGAAATAAACAAAATACAAATAAAATTTGAAAAAATCAGATTTATAGATCCTAAGGAATATAGAATAAAATTAAAATAATTTTTTCAAAATATGAAAACATCGAAAATTAAAATGTAAATATTTAAATTTTCGATGGAAAAAAATTGGTCAATGAATGACCCTTCAATTTTTTTTAAAAATCAATTAATGAAAAAAAATGGATTAAGCATAAAAAATTAGAAATGGGTAATTTTAAAATCTGGAAAAATTTATTTGAACAATTTTTAAAAAAATTATTTTTTTTGGAAATAAAAAAAAAAAAAATTTATGAATTTGTCATTAAAAAAAATTCTTTTTTCCAAAAAAAAGGCCTTGTCAAAAATTTAATTCAAAATTAGAATTTTTATCATTTTTTGCAAAAATTAAAATTCTTTTTAATATATTTAAAATTTTGTTTTTTTTTTTCATAAAATAAAATAGAACAATAACTAAAATTCAATTTATATGAAATCAAAATAATTTAAATTTTTAATAATGAAATTGTCAAAATAATACAATGATGAAAAAAAGACTTTTAATTCAAATATTAAATTTTGGAATCATATATATATAGTTATTTAATGCAGATTTCTTGAAAAATATATTAAAGATATAAAAAAATGCATTTTAATCAAATAATAATTAAATCCAAACCATGAAAAAAATGAAGTCAAAAAAATTTTTTGAACGTTTCAAAACATATATATATTTTTAAAATAAAAGTTTAAATATTAAATAATTTTTTTCTAATAGAATTCCATAATTATTACTTTAAAATTTTTATTTATTTGTTTTTATAATTTAATCAAAATAAAAAACATTTCCAAAGGTTATTTTTTTTAAAAAGGCCATGAATTATTTAATGTTTGAATCAGTTAATATATTGAACAAATGAATTAATTTCAAAATAGAAAAAGGGATTTAATTAATATAAATGATATTGCATGTTTAAAATAAAAAAAATTTTTTTATAATTACCAATATTACATAATTTTAAAAATAAATAAAATTTTTTAAATTTTTTTTTTTTATATATTATATATTTTTTTTTGAATAATTAAATCAAAAGAAGCATTTTTGATTAATTTCTTAATAAATAAAAATTTTTCATAATAATCAAAATAAACATATTTATATATTTTAAAAATACAAAATAATTTAAATAAAATAAAATATTTCTAATATACTTTCCTGAAAAAAAAATAAATATTTATTTTTAATTGATTTAACAGTTTTTTTTTTTTTACGAAAGGAATGAATAAACAAAAATTAAATTTTATAAACAAATCAAAATAAATTTAACATTGTTGAAATGTTTTTATTTTTATGTCAATGAAAACAATGAACAAATGTTTTGTAAAATAAAAACTGAAATTTTGATAAAATAATGAAAAAAATAATTTTATTTTCAAATAATTTTAAAAAAATATAATCAGTTTTATTTAATCAATTTCATTTGATAATAAAAATTCGACAAATTCATTTTTATATTATATAAATTTTAAATATTAAAAAAAAAAATTTCTTTCTATAGAATAAAATTTTAATTTTAATATTATATTATTAATAATATAAGTATTCAATAGATAATTGAAATATGTAAAGAAAATATAAGTTTTTTTACCAATGTTCATCAAAATATTTTGGTATTTTATTTATATATATAAAACCGGAACCACAAAAATTACTTCCAATATATAAAGTCAAATAATTTATGTGTTTAAAACTATTTAAAGCTAAAAATTAGGAAAATATTAATTTTCTCTGCCTTTTGATGAATTATAAATTTATATAAATGTATAATTTTGAATAAAATATAAATAATTTCATTTTTGTTGACAAACTGAAAAAATCTTGTCAATAATTCTAATTTTGGGAATCATTTTTTATTTATGTTGCAATTTTTATTTAGAAAAAAAAGTATTTCTTATTTTTAAAATATTTGATATTGAATTTTTGTAACAAATTTCTAAATTGAAATAATAAAATAAAAATTAAACAAAACGTTGATCATCTTAATATTTTTTGTTTTTTTATTAAGATTGGAAAAAATTCACCTCTTATATATATATAAATATATAAAATTTATATATTTTATATATTGTTATTTATAAGATAATTTTTAATTATTGGTTTTATTTTTTATTTTTATCGTTAAATAAGGAGTCTATATATCTTAAATAAAATTAAATCACATATAAAAAATATCATTTATTTCAAAATAAAATATACAAATTTATATGGGCCAAATATATTGCATCAGTATATCAATACTTAAAAGAACCATCTATATATAAAAACAAAAACTTTGAAACAAAAAAAAAAAAAAAGGGTTGAAAAATATGCTATATATTAATATAAAAATGTTTAGGATATTTATTGATGATCCTCTAATCAAAAATCTTGAAATAATATTAATTATTATTCATATATATAAACATATATATATATGCAAATGTATAAAATGGGTAAATTGTCACCATTTTTATTTTTAATTTTGCGCATGTATGTTGTTTTTTTTGATTTTTATCAACTGCACAGTATAGTAGGGTCAGTTGGGCACCATATGAAAAAAAAGAGCACCATGACACAATTCACTCTGCCAGAAATTTGGAAATGGCATGCTGTACTGCTTGGCATTTGCACCTGGAAGCTCCAATACAAACATTTCAGAGTGTTTGGGTGTCAATCTGAGGACAGTGCAGAGGATTTGGAAAGAGTTGGATGAGTCTAATGGTGATTATGAAGGTTTGGAATGATCAGAAAACTCACTCTGATCATTCTGATAAGAAAAGAACTCCCAAATTTGTTGGTGAGGGCCTCAGACTCAAGGCCTACATCAAAGTGCCTTGAGGGAGGTAGTGCTGCCCTGGGTCAAGAGGGTGGCTGCTGGAAGACCCTATGTCTGGCAACAGGACTCTGCACCATGCCACACAAGCAGGAGAACCCAGTCATGGCTGTCAGACAATTTCTAAATTTTAAGAAATTTTTGTAATTTGGTAAACTGATTAAAATGATAAGACATTAATTATTTTTTTTTTAAAATTTAGACTACAATTTATCCATTACCATATTTGTAAATAGATTTAGATGACAATAAACTCATCATTGGATAGAATAAATAATCAAAGAATGGCTGAAAACGTTATATATAAATATTTTTAAAGATGATTCGATTTAAAATAATTTAAATAATTTTACTGACATTTATTTTTATTTATGATAAGAGCTTTTTATAAAAAAAGTTTTAATTGCACAATGTCAATATTGAACAGGAAGAAATAATTGATGTCATGCACATCTGTTTCCACTTGAACCTGAGGGCAAATTGAACTGACTGGGCAATTTTCAGGTTAATTTGGATGCTGTGAAACTGAATTTCAATACAATCCTTTCCTAATCACCATTGGACTATGTATGAGGGACAGGTAGGTGATGAAATCACTAATGAATTGTGGGAAAATCTTTTTATCATTCAATCTTAGAAGGTATATTACTAACTGATCATGATTATACCGTCTCAGAATATGAATTTCAACAAATAAAACAAAATTGAATTTATGGGACAATATTGCAGGATTATAATAATTTACTTGGAAAAGTTTACATTTTTTAAATAATCTCTTCAATTGACAAAGTCTCTTCATAAAAAATGAATAATACCTGAGATTAATTCTAAAACAAAAATATAAACAAAAAAAACATTTAAAATTGAATATGTATATTCCTCATGTTAAAATAGAATAAAAGGTTAAACCTAAACATCTAACCATGGCTTTGAAATTTTGGGAAAAAAGCATGACACCAAAAAAAAAAAATGAACTGAATTATATTTCGGTCATGATTTTTATGCCCAGCATGAAAACAACAAATTATGAAAGTGTTCAAATTCTTAGTGATTTCTCCTACTCCGAGACTGTGTCTTTTTAAATTAAAAAATTAAAAAATTAATTTGATTAATATTTCTTTTGCTTTCCTTTATGCCATGAATGATGATAAACAGGCATATTGGCTACTTTAAAGAAAAAAATGATGTGATACATTTTCTTCTACAAGGGAACTACTTTTATAAAAAAAATAGGACAGAAAAGGAAAATATAAAAGATTGAGAAATAAGTAATTAGAGAAGATTATTTTTATTTTCATTTGGGTATATTTGTATTATTATATTGAGTAAAAGTCATTATTTATATATTTCTTTATGAAGTTTTATTTATAGCAATTAATCAAAAAAAAAAATGATTTTTTTCTTCAAATGAATATAGAAAAAAGACATAATCAGAGTGACATGATGACAGAGAACTCTTAACTACAATCATCAGACCAAACGCACATATTTTGTTTTTCAGCATCTATATTCAAGGTTTTAGGTGGGGGTATATTTAGATATTGCTGATAATATACAGAATCCATTGTAAAGTGATTTTGATTAAGAGATGGAAGAAACATTTGATTTATTACACAAATAGACCTTCAATAGACTCTGTGATTTATGAAAAAATACCCAGAAGGCTTTTATTTCAATTTTGAAGCCATTTTTTCTTTGCAATTTTCTGAAACTGAAAAGGGGATTCAAATGGGTAGAATTATTATGGATTCAAACAAAATATTCTGAAAGATATTTGAATTAATCCTGGGATAAATATTTAATCAAGATCCATTGTCTTCTTGAAATGAGGAATGGATAAATATATATATAAATATATATAGTGTTGATAAATATATATATAAATAAGAGCAAATGATATATTAAGAAGTTTTATTATTTTATAATGTTTTGAGGATTCTTTTCTTTCATTATAAAGTTTTTAATGAAAGAGAAAATTAAAGCAGAGAAAAATTTACAATGTTACTTTGCCTGAAACACAAACCTAATTCAAGATATTGCATGTAGCACAAGAAACAAACTTTTTACATTTATTTTTTAACTTAATTTTAGGGACATTTATATTTATATATATTTATTGGTACACATCATCAGTAATGTTTCTAGCTGAGGTTCATTAGGGGTTTGGGGTCTTTCAACATCATATATATATATATATATATATATATATATATATATACTAAAATATATCCCTCTCCACGTTGACCCAGCCAATACTGATCGGGTATCAACTGTATACGTTTTGTTAGCTACAGTTTTTCCCATCTTTATAAGTGCCCAACGCAACTCTCCTTAGCCGTGTATATATATATATATATATATATATATATATATATATATATAAAATTATAAAATATATCTATTGGATGCTTTGGTACACATCATCAGTAATGTTTCTAGCTGAGGTTCATTAGGGTTTGGGGTCTTTTCAACATCATACCCCCTCTCCACGTTGACCCAGCCAATACTGATCGGGTATCAACTGTATACGTTTTGTTAGCTACAGTTTTTTCCCATCTTTATATGCCCAACGCAACTCTCCTTATATATATATATATATATATATATATATATATATATATATATATATATATATATATATATATATATACTTCATAAAATATATCTATTGGATGCTTTGGTACACATCATCAGTAATGTTTCTAGCTGAGGTTCATTAGGGGTTTGGGGTCTTTCAACATCCACGTTGACCCAGCCAATACTGATCGGGTATCAACCACGTTAGCTACAGTTTTTCCCATCTTTATATACTGCAACTCTCCTTAGCCGTGTCATATATATATATCATATATATATAAATATATACATAAAATATCTATTGTTTGCTTTGGTACACATCATCAGTAATTTTCTAGCTGAGGTTCATTAGGGTTGGGGTCTTTATAATACCCTCTCCACGTTGACCCACCGGGTATCGACTGTATACGTTTTGTTAGCTACAGTTTTTCCCATCTTTATAAGTGCCCACCGCAACTCTCCTTAGCCGTGTCATATATATATATATATATATATATATATATATATATATATACTTCATAAAAATATATCTATTGGATGCTTTGGTACACATCATCAGTAATGTTTCTAGCTGAGGTTCATTGGGGGTTTGGGGTCTTTCAACATCATACCCCCTCTCCACGTTGACCCAGCCAATACTGATCGGGTATCAACTGTATACGTTTTGTTAGCTACAGTTTTTCCCATCTTTATAAGTGCCCACCGCAACTCTCCTTAGCCGTGTATATATATATATATATATATATATATATATATATATACTTCATAAAATATATCTATTGGATGCTTTGGTACACATCATCAGTAATGTTTCTAGCTGAGGTTCATTAGGGGTTTGGGGGTCTTTCAACATCATACCCCCCTCTCCACGTTGACCCAGCCAATACTGATCGGGTATCAACTGTATACGTTTTGTTAGCTACAGTTTTTCCCATCTTTATAAGTGCCCACCGCAACTCTCCTTCCGTGTTATATATATATATATATATATATATATATATATATATATATATATATATATATATATACTTCATAAAATATATCTATTGGATGCTTTGGTACACATCATCAGTAATGTTTCTAGCTGAGGTTCATTAGGGTTTGGGGGTCTTTCAACATCATACCCCCTCTCCACGTTGACCCAGCCAATACTGATCGGGTATCAACTGTATACGTTTTGTTAGCTACAGTTTTTCCCATCTTTATAAGTTTTTCCCATCTTTATAAGTACACATATACTGTGGTTCAACTCTCCTTACGTTGCCGTGTCATATATATATATATATATATATATATATATATATATACTTCATAAAATATATCTATTGGATGCTTTGGTACACATCATCAGTAATGTTTCTAGCTGAGGTTCATTAGGGGTTTGGGGTCTTTCAACATCATACCCCCTCTCCACGTTGACCCAGCCAATACTGATCGGGTATCAACTGTATACGTTTTGTTAGCTACAGTTTTTCCCATCTTTATAAGTGCCCACCGCAACTCTCCTTAGCCGTGTATATATATATATATATATATATATATATATATATATACTTCATAAAATATATCTATTGGATGCTTTGGATACATACATCATCAGTAATGTTTCTAGCTGAGGTTCATTAGGGGTTTGGGGTCTTTCAACATCATACCCCCCCTCTCCACGTTGACCCAGCCAATACTGATCGGGTATCAACTGTATACGTTTTGTTAGCTACAGTTTTTCCCATCTTTATAAGTGCCCACCGCAACTCTCCTTAGCCGTGTCATATATATATATATATATATATATATATATATATATATATATATATATATATATATATATTCATAAAATATATCTATTGGATGCTTTGGTACACATCATCAGTAATGTTTCTAGTTCTGAGGTTCATTAGGGGTTTGGGGTTTTTCAACATCATACCCCCTCTCCACGTTGACCCAGCCAATACTGATCGGGTATCAACTGTATACGTTTTGTTAGCTACAGTTTTTCCCATCTTTATAAGTGCCCACCGCAACTCTCCTTATATATATATATATATATATATATATATATATATATATATATATATATATATATATATATATATATAAATATATCTATTGGATGCTTTGGTACACATCATCAGTAATGTTTCTAGCTGAGGTTCATTAGGGGTTTGGGGTCTTTCAACATCATGACGGGTATCCCCTCTCCACGTTGACCCAGCCAATACTGATCGGGTATCGACTGTATACGTTTTTGTTAGGGGCTACAGTTTTTCCCATCTTTATAAGTGCCCAACGCAACTCTCTCCTTAGCTGTGTCGTATATATATATATATATATATATATATATATATATATATATATATATATATATATATATATCATAAAATATATCTATTGGATGCTTTTGGTACACATCATCAGTAATGTTTCTAGCTGAGGTTCATTAGGGGTTTGGGGGTCTTTCAACATCATACCCCTCTCCACGTTGACCCAGCCAATACTGATCGGTATCAACTGTATACGTTTTGTTAGCTACAGTTTTTCCCATCTTTATAAGTGCCCACCGCAACTCTCCTTAGCCATATATATATATATATATATATATATATATATATATATATACTTCATAAAATATATCTATTGGATGCTTTGGTACACATCATCAGTAATGTTTCTAGCTGAGGTTCATTAGGGGTTTGGGGTCTTTCAACATCATACCCCCTCTCCACGTTGACCCAGCCAATACTGATCGGGTATCAACTGTATACGTTTTGTTAGCTACAGTTTTTCCCATCTTTATAAGTGCCCAACGCAACTCTCCTTAGCCGTGTCATATATATATATATATATATATATATATATATATATATATATATACTTCATAAAATATATCTATTGGATGCTTTGGTACACATCATCAGTAATGTTTCTAGCTGAGGTTCGTGGGGGTTTTGGGGTCTTTCAACATCATACCCCCTCTCTCCACGTTGACCCAGCCAATACTGATCGGGTATCGACTGTATACGTTTTGTTAGCTACAGTTTTTCCCATCTTTATAAGTGCCCAACGCAACTCTCCTTAGCCGTATCATATATATATATATATATATATATATATATATATATATATATATTCATAAAATATATCTATTGGATGCTTTGGTACACATCATCAGTAATGTTTCTAGCTGAGGTTCATTAGGGGTTTGGGGTCTTTCAACATCATACCCCCTCTCCACGTTGACCCAGCCAATACTGATCGGGTATCAACTGTATGCGTTTTGTTAGCTACAGTTTTTCCCATCTTTATAAGTGCCCACCGCAACTCTCCTTAGCCGTGTCATATATATATATATATATATATATATATATATATATATATATATATATATATATATTCATAAAATATATCTATTGGATGCTTTGGTACACATCATCAGTAATGTTTCTAGCTGAGGTTCATTAGGGGTTTGGGGTCTTTCAACATCATACCCCCTCTCCACGTTGACCCAGCCAATACTGATCGGGTATCAACTGTATACGTTTTTGTTAGTTTTTCCCTACAGTTTTTCCCATCTTTATATTGGATGCTTTGTACACATCATCAGTAATGTTTCTAGCTGAGGTTCATTAGGGGTTTGGGGTCTTTCAACATCATCTCCACGTTGACCCAGCCAATACTGATCCGTGTCATATATATATATATATATATATATATATATATATATATATATACTTCATAAAATATATCTATTGGATGCTTTGGTACACATCATCAGTAATGTTTCTAGCTGAGGTTCATTAGGGGTTTGGGGTCTTTCAACATCATACCCCCTCTCCACGTTGACCCAGCCAATACTGATCGGGTATCAACTGTATACGTTTTGTTAGCTACAGTTTTTCCCATCTTTATAAGTGCCCAACGCAACTCTCCTTAGCCGTGTCATATTATATATATATATATATATATATATATATATATATATATATATATATATATATATAAAATATATCTATTGGATGCTTTGGTACACATCATCAGTAATGTTTCTAGCTGAGGTTCATTAGGGGTTTGGGGGTCTTTCAACATCATACCCCTCTCCACGTTGACCCAGCCAATACTGATCGGGTATCAACTGTATACGTTTTGTTAGCTACAGTTTTTCCCATCTTTATAAGTGCCCACCGCAACTCTCCTTAGACCGTGTCATATATATATATATATATATATATATATATATATATATATATATATATATATATATATATTCATAAAATATATCTATTGGATGCTTTGGTACACATCATCAGTAATGTTTCTAGCTGAGGTTCATTAGGGGTTTGGGGTCTTTCAACATCATACCCCCTCCACGTTGACCCAGCCAATACTGATCGGGTATCAACTGTATACGTTTTGTTAGCTACAGTTTTTCCCATCTTTATAAGTGCCCACCGCAACTCTCCTTAGCCGTGTATATATATATATATATATATATATATATATATATATATATACTTCATAAAATATATCTATTGGATGCTTTGGTACACATCATCAGTAATGTTTCTAGCTGAGGTTCATTAGGGGTTTGGGGTCTTTCAACATCATACCCCCTCTCCACGTTGACCCAGCCAATACTGATCGGGTATCAACTGTATACGTTTTGTTAGCTACAGTTTTTCCCATCTTTATAAGTGCCCAACGCCTCTGTCTTATATATATATATATATATATATATATATATATATATATATATATATATATATATATATATACTTCATAAAATATATCTATTGGATGCTTTGGTACACATCATCAGTAATGTTTCTAGCTGAGGTTCATTAGGGGTTTGGGGTCTTTCAACATCATACCCCCTCTCCACGTTGACCCAGCCAATACTGATCGGGTATCAACTGTATACGTTTTGTTAGCTACAGTTTTCCCATCTTTATAAGTGCCCACCGCAACTCTCCTTAGCCGTAATATATATATATATATATATATATATATATATATATATATATATATATATATATATATATAAAATATATCTATTGGATGCTTTGGTACACATCATCAGTAATGTTTCTAGCTGAGGTTCATTAGGGGTTTGGGGTCTTTCAACATCATACCCCTCTCCACGTTGACCCAGCCAATACTGATCGGGTATCAACTGTATACGTTTTGTTAGCTACAGTTTTTCCCATCTTTATAAGTGCCCAACGCAACTCTCCTTAGCCGTGTCATATCTTTATATATATATATATATATATATATATATATATATATATATATATATATACTTCATATAAAATATATCTATTGGATGCTTTGGTACACATCATCAGTAATGTTTCTAGCTGAGGTTCATTAGGGTTTTGGGGTCTTTCAACATCATACCCCCTCTCCACGTTGACCCAGCCAATACTGATCGGGTATCAACTGTATACGTTTTGTTAGCTACAGTTTTTCCCATCTTTATAAGTGCCCACCGCAACTCTCCTTAGCCGTGTCATATATATATATATATATATATATATATATATATATTCATAAAATATATCTATTGGATGCTTTGGTACACATCATCAGTAATGTTTCTAGCTGAGGTTCATTAGGGGTTTGGGGTCTTTCAACATCATACCCCCCTCTCCACGTTGACCCAGCCAATACTGATCGGGTATCAACTGTATACGTTTTATATATTAGCTACAGTTTTTCCCATCTTTATAAGTGCCCACCATTAGGGCAACTCTCCTTAGCCGTGCCAATACTGATCGGGTATCAACTGTATACGTTTTGTTATATCCCATATATATATATATATATATATATATATATATATATATATATACTTCATAAAATATATCTATTGGATGCTTTGGTACACATCATCAGTAATGTTTCTAGCTGAGGTTCATTAGGGGTTTGGGGTCTTTCAACATCATACCCCCTCTCCACGTTGACCCAGCCAATACTGATCGGGTATCAACTGTATACGTTTTGTTAGCTACAGTTTTTTCCCATCTTTATAAGTGCCAACCGCAACTCTCCTTAGCCGTGTCATATATATATATATATATATATATATATATATATATATATATATACTTCATAAAATATATCTATTGGATGCTTTGGTACACATCATCAGTAATGTTTCTAGCTGAGGTTCATTAGGGGTTTGGGGTCTTTCAACATCATACCCCCCTCTCCACGTTGACCCAGCCAATACTGATCGGGTATCAACTGTATACGTTTTGTTAGCTACAGTTTTTCCCATCTTTATAAGTGCCCACCAACCAACTCTCCTTAGCCGTGTCATATATATATATATATATATATATATATATATATATATATATATACACTTCATAAAATATATCTATTGGATGCTTTGGTACACATCATCAGTAATGTTTCTAGCTGAGGTTCATTAGGGGTTTGGGGGTCTTTCAACATCATACCCCCTCTCCACGTTGACCCAGCCAATACTGATCGGGTATCAACTGTATACGTTTTGTTAGCTACAGTTTTTCCCATCTTTATAAGTGCCCACCGCAACTCTCCTTAGCCGTGTCATATATATATATATATATATATATATATATATATACTTCATAAAATATATCTATTGGATGCTTTGGTACACATCATCAGTAATGTTTCTAGCTGAGGTTCATTAGGGGTTTGGGGGTCTTTCAACATCATACCCCCTCTCCACGTTGACCCAGCCAATACTGATCGGGTATCGACTGTATACGTTTTGTTAGCTACAGTTTTTCCCATCTTTATAAGTGCCCACCGCAACTCTCCTTAGCCGTGTCATATATATATATATATATATATATATATATATATATATATATATATATATATATATAAAATATATCTATTGGATGCTTTGGTACACATCATCAGTAATGTTTCTAGCTGAGGTTCATTAGGGGTTTGGGGTCTTTCAACATCATACCCCCCTCTCCACGTTGACCCAGCCAATACTGATCGGGTATCAACTGTATACGTTTTGTTAGCTACAGTTTTTCCCATCTTTATAAGTGCCCAACGCAACTCTCCTTAGCCGTGTCATATATATATATATATATATATATATATATATATATATATATATATATATATATACTTCATAAAATATATCTATTGGATGCTTTGGTACACATCATCAGTAATGTTTCTAGCTGAGGT